>JAKSZT010054013.1:571903-626000 GCA_026826555.1 Tolypeutes matacus
GTGTAAGTTCATTGAGGTTGGTGGGCCACACTGTGGGAGATGTTTGTGTGGGATGTGGTGGGAGGTGTGGGAGGTGGGCAACATGGGAATCCCAGTGGGTTCCGTGTAATATTTTAGGTAATCCAAGCACCTCTTAAAATATATGTATATATATATATATATATATATAACATTTTTATAAAAAACGACCTTAAAGATGTTTAGGGAGATGGAAGAAAGTGCAGAGAAAGAGCTACAGGATATCAGGAAAACAATGAATCAGCACTAAGAGCGTCGTAGTAAAGAGACAGAAATGTTGAAAGGGAACCAAACAGAACTACTAGAGATAAAGACCACAATAACTGAAAGCAAAAATATCCAAGAGTGTTTCCAGAGCAGACTAGAGCTGGCAGAAGAAAGAATCAGTGAACTCGAAGACAAGACACGTGAAATGAGTCAAGCTGAAGTGCAGAAAGTAAAAAGAAATAATAAAAGCAAAAATAGCCTAAGACAGCTAGGGGACACTATCAAGTACACCAATAAATGCCTTATGAGAGTCCCAGAAGAAGAGAGACAGAAAGGGGCAGAAGGAATAGTCCAAGAGAACTTCCCAAACTTGGCAAAGACGTAAATATGCACATCCAAGAAGCCCAGGGAACACCAAACAGGATGACATGAAGAAAAACACATACACACATTGATCACACTATTGAATGCAAAGTACAAGGAGAGAATTCTGAAAGCTGCAAGAGAAAAGAGGCATATTACACACAAGACAGGCCCATCAGTAGCCATGGAGGCAAGAAGGCAGTGGGTGGAAATATTTAAAGTGCTGGAGGAAAACAACTGCCAGCCAAGAATTTTATATTCAGCGAGACTCTTTCAAAAATGAGGGGGAGATTAAGACATTGCCAGATAAACAAAAGGTGAAGGAGTTCATCACCACTAGATCTGCCCTACAAGTAATGCTAAAGGAAGTTCTTCAGACTAAGGAAAGCACATTAGACAGTGGTTCGAAGTGGTATAAAGAAATAAAAACTGCTAGTAAAGGTAACCATTTGGGTAATTATTTAGGATGTTAAATTTTAACCCTATGGTAACCACAAGGAAAACAGATGAAAAATATATCCAGATAGAAATGAGAAGGCACTCAATATGGTACAATACCATAAAGCAAACAAATATAAAAAGTAGGCCTTAATGGAAGTACGGGACAGAAAAATTTAAGATTTACAAAGGCAAAACGGCAGACGCTTCTTCCCTCTAAGGGGAGCGGATTGTACTAATTACGCACTATTTTACAAGGGCATGTAAATCTTTGCGCATCTATTACTTCCTGAAGATACATTTCCAGGAGATTAATGTCTGGATCAAACCTGGGAAATTTTTGTAGTTATTGCCAACGGCAACAATTAGGCGCTTCAGAAAGACCACGTTTCGCCCTCACCACTGCGTCAGGCATTTTCCACCTGTGGCCGGCACAACCTACATCATTACTCCTTTCTCTGCTGGTGACTGAATGCTGAGACGGCAGTGCTCTTTTATGTTGCATTTGATTACTAGTTAGGTTGGCCGTCTTTTCAGAGCTTGGTGGCTATTTCTATTTCTTTTCCTATAAATTACCTGTTCATATTCTGTGGTCAGTTTTCTATGGGGTGAGGTTTTGCCTGATTATTTAAAAAAGCTTTGCATGTATTAAGAGAATTATTACCTTGCATGAAATATGTGAACATACACAAACAGTACCTTTTGTAATTCACTATATTCCATTTTACTTCATTTAAGGTGTTTTAAGTGTTGACAAGCTTTGTTTTTCCTTTATGGTTTCTGGGAGAGACAGGCTAGCACAATCCTAAGGAGGGTGTGTTTAAAGTCAGACTGACTGGGCTTGGACCCCTGATCTGCCACACAAGCCTGATAACTGTGGGCCACTGCCATTCTCGTCTCTGCCTCTGGATGGTCTGGAGGCCCTAATTACACATTGGTTTGTCCCTCTCCCTGTTTTCCTCTGCCTCTCCCTATCACTCCCATTCTCTGATGTATGATACTACAAAGAGAAGGTTAACTCCTTCTGTGTGCAGATGGGCCCTAGGAGAATTATTATTTCTTAAATATAACAAAAGATATATTAAAACTGATTTCTCAAAATGAGCAATGAGATGTGAATGCAAGTGCAGTGTTGGGCTTCTGAGAGGTCTGTTACTTCAAGGAAGCTGACCAACTGGGAACTGAACTTCTTTTGACCTTCCACTGTTCCTCCTTCTTCAGGCCTGGGACAGCCATGTGATGGCTGGAGATCCAGCAGCTGTCCTGGGCCATAAAGTGCCCTGAGGATGGAAGCCATGTGCAAGTACATTGCAGTGTAGGGAAGGCGCCTGAGTCTTTGATGCCACTGAGTCATTATTTCTGCCCTCGACGGCCTACTCTGCCTCATATGAAAAAAGAAATGTACCTTTTAGAAGCAGGTAAACTGAATCCTAAATGAATGATATGACAAGAAAAATGTCCTACTGCTCTTTTACCCCAAACGACAGTACAGAGAAGACATTCAACGTGTGCCCCCTTCAGAGCAGAGCTCAGTTCTTCCTTACCTTCTGCATGCTGAGTCGTAGTTCCGATGTTCTTATGCTTCCCTCAGAAAATCTCAATTTGTCAAGATTCATGACAGATTCTTCCCCAGCATTTGCTTTAATTGGGGGAACTTTATCTCCTAATATAAAAAGAAGCTTGAATTTAATTTTGAAAAACAAACATTTAGAAAAAATGGATGGGTTTTAAATGAGACAGAAAAATATGTCTCATACCATTCAGAGAGTTCAGAAAATGCAGAAGTGGCCTGAGCTAATGCTGCCCGGGCTGCCCTGTAATTGAGGAACTATTTATTAGGGGCCAATTCTATAGAATAAACACAGAAACAAAATCTGTCACACAGTAGGTACCCCATAAGTAATCTCTGAATGAACAGCAACCACCGCTCACATTGAAAAATCAGATTTATGCAAACGGACCTTGCACAATTACTCTTCTAAGGGAAATATTTTTAAACATATTTTCTCCTTTAGGTAACAGAAAGCAGAGGCCTGCAGTTAGGCCTCCCACTCCCTCTCGGGCACAAGCTCTGCTCTCCAAAGGAGACCCACTGTTTCCATGTGTCCTGCTCAAGCGTTTCTAGGCATGCTTATTGTTTCTTTTGCCTTTATCATTTTTTAATTTTTTTAAAAAGCCATGGTTCAGAAAAACTTTTTTCTTTTCTTTTTTTTTTTTTTTAATACATTTTTTTTTTTTAAAGATTTTTTATTTATTTATTCATTTATCACCCCCTTGCTGCTTGTGCTCGCTGGGTCAGCTAACCACGCCGTGCGGGCGGGCTTGCCTTCACCAGGAGGCCCCGGGAACTGAACCCGGGGCCTCCCATATGGTAAACGGGAGCCCTACTGATTGAGCCACAGCCGCTTCCCAACTTTTTTCTTTTGGTGTACAGTTTTCACACATGTATAGATTTGTGCAGCCACCACCATCAGAACACAGTAAAGCCCATCCTTTTCCGGGCAGTGTTCTGCACATTTGGACCAATGCAGAGCTGGGAGGCACTACACAGGACAGAGCTCCTGGCAACCTTCCCTGTATTTCTATAGCTCAGCCTTTTCCGAGTGCAATATAAATAAAATCATATATTGTGTAGCCTTTTGAGTCTGGCTTCTTTCCCTCAGCACAATGCACTTGAAATTCATCCATGTTGTTCCCTGTATGGTAACCTGGCCCTTTTCACTGCTGAGTTTTAAAATAATTTTTTTTTAAATGTTCATTGATCCCTCAGATGTGAGAGTATAGAGTATTCTTATATAACCTTTTTTTTTTCTTTTTTTCCATTTTCAGAGAGAAGGAACCTCAAATTTTCTGCTTTGCTCTGAGAAATTTAATCTCATTCCTCACTGCTACAAAATGCAGGACCACACAGAGAAACAAGCATGTGGTGTCAGAAAATACGGATTTGAATCTTGCTTTTACAACTGACTGGCAATAACTGGAGATAAGGCACCATCTCCCAGCGCTCAGCTTCCTGGGGCTGGTGATCAGACCAAGTGAGAGGATGTGTGTGAAGAGGTGACCTGCCACTTCCATCATGGGCATCTTCCTAACTGCAGGTATGGAGGGGGGTGGGCCTAGCACTTCCATACCTCCAGTTTGGATGCAACTATCTAAGGGCTGTATTTAATTAGCGAGTTGATCATGACTGTGATAATCTCTACATCATCGTTTCCTGTGGGAATAGCACCCCATCTGCTGCGGTGTGGGCCCAGGCAGAAGCGAGAGGTCGGCGCAACCGCCCTGTCTGCGATTAATGGGACTTCACTGGCCTCACACTTTCAGCACATTGTTTTTTCCTCCTGAAGTTATTTAAGCTACCACAAGAAAACCAAATGACAATCCTTCTCTCCCTGCAGGCGTAAGCTATCATTCACCCCTTTTATGAAAGATAGTTATTTTGTATTTTAGAAAAGTTTAAATATATTTTCTATAGGTAGTAAGAAGTTCATTTATTAATCATTTACAGTTTAAAATATTTCATTGCAAGCAAGTAATTTATATCAGACAAGTAATATATAATAAACTTCTCACCAAAATAACAATTTCCAAATAGTGACTTTTCCAAGCAGAACATAGGACTGCAAAGAAAAACATGACCAAAGAAACTTTACCTTCTTAACTACAAGACCCCTATTCCTGCAACACCACCCATATCTAGTCTTAACTCCACCACTACAGAATCTCTGGACTTCTCTGTTTCCTCATTTCTAGGGGTTAAAAAAAAAAAAAAAAACACAACCAAATGATGACTAAGCAAATTTCCAATTAAAAAATCAAGGCTTTGCAACTTCTTGCCTTCAGAAACAGCTTGCCTGCTGGAGCATATACATACCGGGTCTGCAAGACTCTGCGATGCTCCGGGCGCACGCGCGGCCAAAGACCACCAGGTCCAGGAGTGAGTTTGCACCGAGCCGGTTGGCACCGTGGACCGAGGCACAGGCGGCCTCCCCACAGGCATACAGCCCGGGCACGACTTGATCCTCGCCGTTCACGTGCCTTAGAACCTATCAGGCAAAAAGACTTGAGAAGAACGTCAACATGCAACTTCTTCCCACGCTTGCGGAGCACCCGAGTGCTAGGTGGGGGGTGCGGGCAAGAGTAGAGACGGTTTACTTTCAGCATAAACGTGCCCTCCTACTGCCCCTACTTAGCGGCATTTCTGAATTCTGTTCCTCAAACGCCAGCATCTGTGACTTCAATCCTACATCTGAAGTTCATTGGAAGCCTCACCCACTTTATTCCCCAGACTGTGATTGTGGAAGGACCTTAGACTGGAGGCAGAAGACTGGGTTGAAGTTCCGATTCTTGCACTTATTACTCATCTAAAAATTGACAGCAGCAGTCAATTTTTATCCACTGCATAAGGTGGCAATGAGACTAAAATAAAGTAACTGACTGGAAAGTTCTTTGTGAACGTCTCATGCAAAAGGTATTAATTGTAACAACCACCCAATTTACAAGGTCATTGTAAAAATAAGATGAGACCATATAGGAAAGAATTATAAACATAAAAAAACTGCAAAAGATATATCTAAGTATTTACTAAGGAAGAATTAACAAACTATTAACAACTAGTTGCTATAAAGAGATAAGTAAAATAACTGGTATACAACCGAGGGCTCCCTTCTCCCTTGCGGAGACAGCAACTTAAAACAGAAGAGAAAGCATGTCTCCTCCCGGGGCTGGGCCCATCACCTGCCCCCGGTAGTTTGTGGGGATGCCACCCATGTTGTAGTGCACGGTGGGGAGCACAGGGATGGGCTCCTTGGTGACGTCCACGCCCGTGAAGACCATGGCTGTCTCAGAGATCCCTGGCAGGCGCATGGCGATCTGCTGTGGGGGCAGGTGGTGCAACTGCAGGTGGACGTGATCCTTTTCAGGGCCACAGCCCCTGGTAGAAGAGAAAAAATAAAATAAGACAAAGAATATTAAAAGTCACATTATAAAAAAATTGATATTACAAAATCATTAAAGCACATAAGGGCCAAGATTTTTTGATACTGGTAAAATATGATTTATAATCTCAGAAAGTAGTTCCCCACAATGTCAACAGTTTTATAAGGGACAAAAAGCATTGTAAAGATACTAGTTTTACAAGGATAATTGTTGCACTGCCAACTATTCTAAATATGCATCTTTAAATACAGGAGCATGGTATACTCCTTTAATAAAGAATTAAAAAATAAAACAGGGTGGCGCTTTCAGGTTTCTTTATAAGAAAGGTAATCACCTATTGCTAAACATGAGACCCAGTTTAGTATCTTCAGGTAGAAGAAACCCATCACATTACATTTGGCATATACAAAACTAATGTAATTGTGCTACTCTACATTCTAGTATAAATTCTTTCTCTAGAAGAAAACAGTATTTGAGCTTCATTCTCACCCAAAATCTAGAAATGGTCATTCATACATCAAATGTTTCCTGAGCACCGACTATGGGCGAAGGCGTATCCCAGGTTCCGGGGACACATCAGTGAGCGAGACGCAGCCCTGCCCTCCTGGCGCTTCCCTCCCAGTTTTGGGGATCACAATCTGCTGCATCCTCCTTGATAAATGCATTAGAAAGCCCTCTTATGCCAGACTCCAAAGAACCATTTGCCTTCTCTTCATTATTTATATAAAAATGCACAGTTCCTTAAAGGCCATGCTACATTTCATGCTGAAGAACTACTCAACAGGTTATTTGACAAGTAACATCATTCAAGGAACAGTATTAGGTACTAGAAAAGCCTAAAGTTTTTTTACTGAAGTTCAAATAACCCACAAATGTCAAACCAAAACATTCATGGGTATAAAAACTGCAGTATGACATCTGGGGCTCGTGTGCAAACTTCAGGTTGGGGTGTGCGTGACTCTCCCCAGCTCCATGTCGAAGCCAAATGTCTGTCTCTTCACACACACATTGTTCCACAAATTTGAGAAAAATTTTCATCAAACTGGTTAAAATTCTCTCGATATAGGCCTTTAGAAAAGCATCACAGACTAGTAGGCACTGGTCAGAGGGTCCTGGCGGAGGCAAGCGTATGTACCTGCACACACAGGTAGGGTTGGGGTGGGGAGCCGAGACCCACAAAGAGGCAACACCTGCTGGGATGTTAAAATGTAGAAGGGCACAACAGCTACCAAACAGCTGGGGAAAAGAAGAGGGCCTGTGTGTCTGTGCTCAGACACCTCTGAAGAAAATCTGAACGAACCTTCCTTCACGGATTTCCAGAGTCATGGAACGCGATACGACATCTCTGGACGCCAGATCCTTCGCAACCGGAGCGTATCTTTCCATGAACCTTTCGCCTTGACTGTTAATGAGAATGCCCCCTTCTCCACGGCACCCTTCCGTGATAAGACAGCCTACACCATAAATGCCTGCAAAAAGCCCAAATAATTAAATACAACCAATGATTGCTGTCTCTATTTCAAAGCAAGATATGTTTAGGGGTAGAGGAAAAGGATTATATTCTAAACATAATAGAAAGACAAAGGAAAAGATGAGGAATAGTAGAAGTTTTGACAACAAAAAGCTGACGAGGAGGAGTGGGGCCAGGACGAGCCCAGCATTGCTCAAAAACGGGCCTCGAACTTGTGAACACAGGCAGGTGTCCAACGTCTCAATGTCACTTTAATTTTCCGATGTTCTTTTGCACCAAGAAATCATGACGACTACTTTAGATGTGAAAATTCCTATCGAAGGTAACCAAACAACAGCAGTCGTTAACACTTGCGTTGCACTCGCTGTGTGCAGCCCTAGCTGACTCACATGCATCAGCCATGACCCGCAGTTCCACAGAGCCACCTGCACCACAGGAGGCAGAGTCCAAATGCGAAGCGGGCAGCCCGGCCCGTCTCTGCTCCCCGCCCCAGCTCTGCGTCTCGGCGGGATGAAGGACAGGGAATGCCAGGTCTTGAATGTGGGTGAAGGAGACCAAAGCAATTTAACGTCGGTTTGAAAGCAAAAGCTTTTATTAGTACATAAAAGTGCTGCCTTACTTTAAACAGGAGTGAATGTTCTTGCATTTTCTCTGCCTGTCAATTGTCCTCATTTCACTGGCATTTTTTTATAGTAGCTTATTTCTCAAACATTGAAGAGGAAACATAAGAAAGGTGGTGCTAAATAAATTAGAGGGAATACACGAGTCTCAATGAGATTTCATTGAATAAAAATAGTAATAAAAAACATGATAGTTTTTTGTTGTTTTTTTTTCAAAATTTTCATTCCTGCCATTCCAGAAGGAACATGCTGACAGAGCAAAGAGGAAGCTGCCCTGGTTCTTAAGTTTGGCAGCTCCCATGGACACGCCTCAGTTGACAGACCAGCAAAGGGAAAGCAACAGGGAAAGAAATCTGTTTCTTCAAAGAGACTCTCGCTCTCTGAACTCACTTCAGGCTCTGTAAACACGCGGGATTTACTCTCTAAGGCCCAGGGCTGGCGCTAGAAGGCCAATCTGGGGAGCAGCAGGGGCCTCCCCGTCCCTGTCACTGCTCTGGGCAACCTCCTGGTCTCCTTTCTGACCCCAGTGGTGCCGTCCTCAGGCTCCACCTGCTCATCCGCAGTCCACACGGCCTCCCCAGCAGCCCCCCAGCAGGCCCAGGAGGCCTTCGGCCCACAGCTCTGCACAGTCCTGTGCGGAAGGGCTCGAGCCCTTCCCCTCACGTATGTCAGAAGCTACCCTTTCGTGTTATCTTCCTGTATTACCATGACAACGCAAATTCTTCAGCACCCTTGTTCTGAACAACCCACTGGCTTTTCTAGACGCAGTGTGTCCTGTCTGCCTGTCTCCTGGGACTCCACTGCAGCACTTGGTGCCCTCCTTTCCTCGGCCTCCACCAGGCTCCTGGCTTTCCACGGCTTTGGCAGCCACGCCCCCTCCCCCTTAAAAACTAGTGATCCCGAGGCCTCTGGCTCTTCTCACACCTTTCACTACCTCCGGGTGACAGTCCCACCCCCTCTTGGTATCCCATGCTTGTACCTTCAACCGTTCTTGGATTTTCCCAGACACCCCAAGATGAGCTTGTGGCCCCCGTGACCCACTCCTTCCCCCCAAGACTGGTGACCAGCACCCTCACTCAGCCGACAGGTGGGGCTCCTGTGCCCCTGCCTCACAGCCACGCCCTGGCAGCACACTCTCGTCCCTTCTGGCTCATGACCGAGATGGCATGAAATCTCTCAGGCCACTTTTCTGATCAAGTTTCCCACCCCTGGCTCTCTCCTATCTGTTCCTTCCTTCTTCCTTCCCTCTCCTCCTGGCCCCCGTCTCTCGGTAAACACTGACTAAGGCCCACTCAGGGCAGGGCCCTGTGAGCACAGCGGCAAATGAGATGGAGTCCCTGTCCTAGAGCCAACATCAAGTGGACGAGATGGACATTCAACAGCTATTTCCTCACAACTGGAAGGACCACCAAGGGTTAGGGTTAGAGGCCTTGGGGGCTGCACGAGATGGTGACCTAAACTGCCCTGAGGGAATCAAAAGACTTTCCTTAAGGAAACGACAAGTGAGGATCTGCGAGATGAGAAACAAGACAGAAACACATGACCTAATGAAACTGTAGAGAAACAACCACTATCAAGCGCTAAAAATAGTAAATTAGTCTGATTCTGTTAAGTAGTCCTTTCCTACCTGTGGGGTGGAACTGAACAAACTCCAAGTCCTGACACGCAAGTCCTGCCCTCGTGACCATGGCTGTGCCATCGCCAGTGCTGGTGTGCGCAGATGTACAGCTGAAGTAGGTGCGCCCGTAGCCCCTGGAAGACACGGTGACTCTTTCTCGACAGCGTCCACGTCCGGCACCCAGACAGAGCAGCACACACGTACACACTGCTCTAGGACGTGCCGCCTGCACCTGCACACAGCCTGGGAGAAGCAGCACCCAGGGAAGCGTGGGAGTCTGGGGGTCAGGGGGGCGAGAGGGACTTTCATTTGAATTTCAGTATTTCATACTGTTTGGTCATTTCCCCTGAAAAACATATATTAATTTTATAACGAAACTTCAAAAATGTTTTTGAATTCATTTCAAAGAATAGATAAAATCTACTTACAGTTATCCCTTCCACATTGCAACTTTCCCCATCACAGTTTTAATATATTGTGGGTTGGCATAAGAAATTAGACAGCCAGGGTGGGTGAGACGGGGCAGCGAATGATCCTTTCGGGTGCCCAGAAAGGAGGGTGGTGGTGGAGAGGAAGGGGGTAGAGAGAGGGGTATGCAGGGGGCAAGGCCGGCGCTGACTGTGTGCGAAGCCCAGCCTCTAGGCAAGAATAAAGGGACTTGCTCCAGGAGGGGGCGATTTCAGAAAGACAACGGGGAGTGGGAGAGGAGGGGAAGGGGTTGGCAACTGAGCCAGGAATCCGAGCCTAGGAAGGCGGAGGAACAGCCCACTTGGGGGGCGGGAATGGAGAGAGGCCCGGAAAAAGTACACTTTAGAGACATTTGAAATAAGTCTAAGTAAGGGGGTCGGCACTTAGTGGCTAATGCATCAGTGAAATTAGCCACCCTCAGGCAGGGCATAATAGAAGTGATCAAGCCTCTATTTCAGAGAGCTCGGGGACATGGAGGGGCTGGATAAAGCTCCTGGTCCTCAACAGTAAAAGGAGAAATCCAGACTTCCTCTCTGGTAAGAAGGGAGGGCCAAAAAACTTCACGTGTATTTTCCAGATCACAGAACACCACGCCCCCAGCCGCGCGACGTGGAGGGGATAACTGTGTGTCTGTCACATGATCCAACAGCACTTCTCCTCCCCAGCCATCAGAGCAAACACAGTGCCCACTAGAGCAAAAGAAGATGCCACGTGACTCCCCAGGCCTCGGCTTCCTCATCTGAAGTGACGGTGAAGAAAGGGGCAGCCCTCGAGGAGCGAGGACACACCAGTCTGCGCCCTCCTGCCCACCTCCGGAGCAGGTGCTATCACTGTGCCCCTTGCAGCTGAGGGACTTTCTTGGTCACGTCCACAGCCATGTCTTAACCACCGTTCTCTAATACCTCAATTCTCGTTAAAATAAGAAACTCTGAATCAAGAGTTTCACTGGATTCACTTTATAAGAAATGAAATGCAATAAACATCAAGTTCCTACCCAGTAGCAACAACAGTATTCTTTGCTCGTATGCGGTGTATGGACCCATCTTCTATGCACAGTGCAATGACACCACGGCACTCCCCATTTTCCATCAGAAGATCCAAGGCAAAATACTCTATAAAATAGCTGGTATCATAGTGCAGAGACTGAAAAAAATAATCCACATCTCAAATAATTGCATTTAGAGTAAGTGTTAAACCAACATCTAACATGATGGTGTTCACGTGAATGGGTTAAAGAACTTGGCCTAGTCTGGTAGCAAACGGGCTAGGTAAACCCAAGGAGAACACCAGAGTTTGAGAATGGAGTCACAGAATGTGACATATCCACAAGGGTGCTGACGATGTGCAGTGGCAGGAAAAAGAAAGGCATTATAGTTTCAGCAGTATGAAAACACATAAAAAGAACACAAATACGTGGCAATGCATGCTGGAGGTAAGAATACAGCAACTTCTGAATCCTGTATTTTGGCAATGCATATCACATTTCCAATACAATTCAGAGGCATTCACGCAGCCAGTGCTTGACCTTTCAGGGTCTTTGGTGACGAATCCCCCCAGGGGCCTGCACATGGCACTGAAGTCCCCAACAAACTCAAGAGCCACAGTCTGAGGACCACGGGGCCATGATCGGCATTGTGCTATCCTCTAGGTAGCTGCTACTTAAACTAATTAAAGTAAAATGAAATAGAACAGACTATCCAGGCCGTCATTTGCACTGGCCACACTTGGAGCGCCTAGCCACACGGGCAGGCAGCTGCCACACTGGATACTGCTGGTCAGGGCTGTTCATGTGGCCCTGGGCCAGTCCCCACATGGCACACAACCTCCCTGGAGGCAGGCAGGCCCTGGCACACACTTGTCAAAGCGCTCCTGACAGGGAAGCCAGGCATGGGCACCAGACACTTGCAAATTAAGGAACCCTACCCATTTACTGGAAAACAGCAGTTTAGAATACTGAGGAACATCCACGCCAAAGCTGGCTGACTGCCTAGTGACTACTGCCCTCAAGTCTTACTCCAGTTTTAAAAGCTAAGCCTTGACTAATACCTGCTCTCATCTTATACTTTCTGTATGACTAATCATAAATTTCAAACTTGCTATATAATGACCATCAATTTAATTTCCCAAAATGGATAAAAGAAACAAAATATTGCTTTAAAGACAGCCTTCCACAGCATCTGTTAAATACTTTCATATTAGTAATTAATGTCCACCTCCTGGGCTGGACCCACTGGCCCCAGCACTAACATGCACAAAAGCCGTCTCACCCTTCCATACAGAGTGTGTAACAGGGAGTGGCCAGTCCGGTCAGCCACGCAACAGCAGCGATGGGCCTGCCCTCCTTTCCCAAACTTGAGGCTCTGCCCACCAAATGCTCGCTGATAAATCTTCCCATCTTCAGTTCTGCTAAATGGCATGCCAAAGTTTTCTAGCTGCAAAACAGACAAAAAAAACTATTACTCAAAGAAGTCAAGAGATGTGTGGCTAATTTACACTAAACAACTTTAACACAGACCTGCAAACCCAAAACTAATATATTGTGTTTATGTGAAAATGTTGACACTTCAGAAGGGAGGAAAATTTCCTTGCTAAATGAATTAAACTGACGATATAAAAAAATTTCTCGTTACATCATTGATTTTTTTCGGCTGACCAAATCTGGTTCAATGCCTTAGTTTTTTTCTAGAACTTAGAACTGGTAGAACAATCCAGGGCGTTCAGTATGTCACCTCGATCACCGAGGCAGGTGCTTGCTCTGTCATGTAGTGGATTGCATCCTGATCTCCCAGCCAATCCGACCCCTTCACGGTGTCGTAGAAATGCCACTTCCAGTTGTCCTCCTCCATGTTCCCCAGCGCGGCATTGATTCCTCCCTGAAAACAAAGAGCACTCTTGACACACCACGGGTGACAGGCCCATCCTGGTTTTCCACATCAGTCTCCTTGCCAACACCTTCTACCTTGACTCAAACGAAGCAAGCTGCCTGTAACTGTGTGAGACAGTCTGACCTGAACCCCATGGAGGGCTCTCTCCTAGCAGTGTGAGGGAGAGGCCCAAGAGATTCAAAGCACGGCTCTTTTGTGTACAAGTTAAGTGTTATGGACCAAATTATTTAATCCCTCAGCTTCAGTCTCCTTGTCTCTCAAATGGGGATAAAGCCAAATTCCTTGAAGAGTTGTTTGGACGACTAAGTGAGGAGTTATGACCAAAATGCCGAATATCTAAAATATCTGGCAAAAAAGGAACTCAAAAACCGCAATCACTTTATGCCAAAACACTGTCCATGGTATTCTGGGGAATTATTAAAGCCTGCACTGTGCCACCTCTCTCCCCCTCTGCCTTCTTTCTGTCACAGAACATGGCAGTGCAAGGACAAACATACTACTCACCCTTTTCTTCCCCAACCTCAGTTTGGATTATTCTCCTTTAGATAATCTCCTTTCCATAATAAAGGCATATTTTCTGTAACTTCCCTTTCTTTTTTCCAAATGTTGCTCCATTATAATTTTTCAGTCAGTCAGACCCAAGTTAGAACCCCTTCACCCCCTAGTGAGGCTGTGTCTCAGCCTCCTCACATAAAGTGAAGATGGAGAGAGCTAGGAATGTTGCAGCAGACACGCAACAGAAGTCACAAAAGTCACTTCCCTGTCCGTTCTCCATGCCTCTCTAATCATAAGCCCAAACACAATCCTGATACCCCAAAATGGTAGCAAAATACAAAAAGCTAGTTTAAAATTAAACAAATACAATGTGCCTGACAAGTGCATTCTCCCTCACTACCGGCATCAGTAAGCATCCTGCTGCAGGTGGCTGGTCTCGAGCTCCTGGACGTGCTCCAAGCCCCTACAGTCTCAGCCTTCCCCAACTCAACCTTTTCTCCAGAAAACTCAACCTTTTCTCAAGAACCATCATTCAAGGCAAGCTGACCTTTTGTTACTCATTTTTATTTTTAGTAATATTGTACTACCTCAACACAATGTACTATTGTGCAGTATTAATTAGAATTGTTTGTTTATATGTACTTTCTCTTTAGACTGTGATTTCTTCCAATAGTATATGCCATTTGTTTTTTAACTTACAAAACAAAATAGGTGCTCAGAGAGTATTTGTGGCATGAAGTGAGGGCCTGGAGAACCCTTCTGAGCACTCAAAATGCTATTCAGGCTACAGCAGTAACGAGATAGTCTCACGTTCGTTCCTGGAAAGTTGGCCACCACACACCCTGTTGTTTCCATGAGGAAATGTATTCCAAATACTGAAGAAAAGACAAACAAATTAGGCTGTGGAACTACCTGCATATAAGCTGGGTTCTCCCTATACTGTGCCTAGAAAGAAAGAATAAAATTATAAAATCATTGTATATTTTCTCACCTAACATTCACCTTCCTCCCTAAATTTAGAGGACCAAAGCCCATTGTTCACACTTGAACCTTTATCACATCATCAAATCAAGTGGCTGTTCGCACCGAGGGCTGCTCTGTGAGGCGCCGCCCCCGCTCAGGGTGTGACAGCAAGACAGGTACAAGGACCCAGAGTCAGGGAGAGGGCCGACGACAGACACATGGACAGGCTCATTTCAGACTGTGTAAGTGCTGTGAAGGAAATGAAGCCATGATAAGGAGGTGGAGGGGTGGGGGTACACTAGACACGGAGGTCAGAGAAGACTGGCCATGTGGCTCGAGCCGGGACATGAATGGCCAGAGGGCCCAGGCAGGCCAGGATCCCTGGGAAGAGCGTCCAAGAGCCCCAAGGTAAGAAAGCAGACCGTGGTGGGAGGGATGCTGCCAGGCACTCGGGGGCCTGCAGGCTCTGAAAGCACTGCAGTTCTTCTCTCTTACCTGGGCTGCAATCGTGTGCGACCTGGTGGGGAAGAGCTTTGTGACGCATGCTGTGTTAAATCCCGCCTCAGAAAGGCCAAATGCAGCACGCAGGCCTGCCCCGCCAGCGCCCACCACCACTGCGTCAAATTCATGGTCCACTACTGGATACTGGGTAGAAATCTGGAAAAGAAACACCTGTCATCCACATGCTCAACAGCAAAACTGTGGTTACAGTGCAACAGCTTGAAGAAAATGAAACTCATGAAGTAACGTGAGAGAAAAGAGCATCCTGTCCTGGGACTGAGCCTCACAACGCAAAAAGATTGAGAGCTGTGGCGGGTACATCCTTGTACAGAGGAGGGGACCAACAAGCAGATCCCACCAACAGTAAAAGTTTGTCCTGTGGAACCAGGAACCTACCGTCAGCTGAAATGCTGAAAGATGGTAGAGATATACCCTCAAATAATGTTTGTAAAAGCTAAACCATTAAAACCACAATTGTCGATTCTGTTTACCAAAGCAAGGAATTTTGAAGCAAAGGAAAGCAACATATCAAAACATAAGCTCTTCCTTTTTTCCTTTTCAATAATAATTTATCTCCTTTGTGCACAAACTGCTTATAATACAGTGTAGACCATGTTTCTCTACCTGTGATCTGCAAGTTTCCCATAAAAATGTAAAAATGTTCTGTCTTCACTTAGTCATATTCCAGTTTGTCTGGTGACCACCTTAAAACTGAGGACTGCAGCTCTATTTCAGGCCCACGCTTGTGTTTACAAGCCGGGTGCTGAGCAGCAGTTACAATAACTGTTGTGGGTTTAGGAAAGAGAACTTGTGCTGGAGCAATGCCACGGGAAGCCCATACGAGCCCATGAGGAGCCGCTCTGAAAGGCTGCACACCCCTCTTCCAGGTAGAGAACTCATCACGCTGCAGTAAACGCTCCTCACTGATATTTTGTTATTTTGTTGCTTTATTTGATTTACATTTAAATCTGGTTTATAGACACATTAGAGCTAGAAGCAAAAAAAGTTTCTCTGTTTTTATGTTTGTACAACACTTAAATATGATCCTAAAAACAATTTGTGCATGCATAGGATGTCCAAGAGATTCTTTCCTTAAAGAAATATGTATATTACTCGAATATATTAGAAATTGGTATAGGTCATTACCCCTACAAAAACTCAAGAAAACACATTATAATGGAAAAAAGCCACAAACTCACTGAATCTGAAATTTTAGCAGATGACCTTTTATTTCCACCAACAGTGAAGTGAAAACCACGTGTTCCTGTTTGGAAAGTTGCTGGCGACTGCTGAAACACAAACATAGAGTGTTAAGCATCTTGAAGGAGCAGAAATAATAAATAACATGAGCTGAGGGGAACATGTCCCCTTCTCAACATGTTCATCTAGCCAACCACTTTCACCGTTCCACATCCTCAAGGCTCTCATTCACAAGGGCTCAGGAATGAGGAGGCAGGGTCAAGGCACAAGAGCTCAGCCATGGCCACATCTCCTCCCCGCTAGACCTGACGTGCTAGGAAAAGCCGTTCTAGGTTAGATTTGTTTCCAAACAGGACAGTCACGGAGATTCAAAGAGAAAATAGAAAAGCCACACTTCCACTGTAATTTTTAAATTTATGCTCCTTAGTGGAGTGGGAAAGAGTCTATATTGCATCATTATATGTGGCAGAGCTTTGCAATCAAGGAAGCACTTTTACTGAATCTATAGACCTTTCCATACATGGAGCTCCAAACGTCAGTTAGGTTTTGTGGTTCACTGGAAAAAGCACTAGACAGTAAATCCAGAGATCTATGTTCTAGAACAGGCTCTACTGCTGCTGCTTTTTTTCTTTTTTTAGAAGGTACTGGGAATTTAACTCAGGACCACGTACATGGGAAGCAGGAGCCTAACTACTGAGCTACATCCACTCCCCAATGAGAGTTGGTTTTTTCGTTTGTTTGTTTTTAGGACGTACCGGGGATCAAACCCAGGACTTTATATATAGGAAGCAGGCACTCAGCCACTCGAGCTAGACCTGCTCCACGCTTTATTACTTTTAGTGGCACTTAGTAAAGCTCCCTTCACTGTGACAAGGATTCCAGGTCCAGAAATGGTAAGGGTCTTGCTTCACCACTCCCCTCACCCCTGTGAGGACCTCCCTGTGGGGACCTCTCTGCCAGGCCCCACATGCCAGACTCTTTGCCTGGACACCTGCCCCTGGCCTATACCTGGCTAACCTCCACCAACTCCCCAAGTTTGGCTTAAATGTCTCATTCTACAAACATTTATTCAAGAAACCTTGGTATTAATGAAATCACAGTCCAGAGTAAGAGAGTCAACATTCTGCATGTGCAAAGCATTGTTCAGCCACTACAGGATCAATTTTTGCCATTCTTGGAAGACCACTGATAAAGGGAAGAGTCTTAGAAATAAGAAGTACAGTTCTAGGAAGTAAAGAGTTCAGCAATGGAGAAGGGGATGGGAGCGATTACTTCAAGTATTCTACAACTGGGAAGAGACATAATTTTGTGGAGTAAATTGCTAGGAAAGAACAAGTGAGGATTACAAGGAGGAGAATTTTGGCAAAATAGAAAATGATCTCTAAACGGAGCAATTTTCATTAGAAGGTAAAATTCTCAGGTCGAGCTGGGGATGCTGGGCCACTTGACTACCTGTGAGGAAAGTCACAGATGGGCTCCTTCTAACTCTGCGACGAATGATGGTTGGCACAAATGTTTGTGTTTAGTTTAACAGCTCCAATTACAAAGTAGTCTCTTGGAATTTTAAATTCCAAAATCTGAAGTTCCTTTTTAAAACTGACATAAGCCATTTAATGTTTTTTTCAGAATATGACTAAAAAAGAACAAGATTTTCTACCTTAGTATAACTTTTGAAGGGGTCATCAACATCAGTAAACTCAATAGCATAAAAGTAGAGATGACTGAAGTTGGAGGAAAAGTGAAAAGGTGGAGATGCTAATATCCTCATTTAGCAAAATGGGGGACCTCATCTAATAAAATGCATTAAGTCACGAACAAGAAATTAATTTGTGGGCGCGGATGTGGTTCAAGCAGTCCAGCGCCCGCCTCCCACATGGGAGGTCCCCTATCAGGAACTTAGCTTAGTGCTCTTGGACTCCTAGCAGCAGTATGGGTTGAGGACACAGCATATAACAGCTCTTCTCCAATCACCTCCAGTTAAGAATTTTTCCCTTAAAACAGGAGTTCTTAACCTTTTTTGTTCCAAGGACCCCTTTGCCAGTCAGGTGAAAACCATGGACCCCTTCTCAGAATGTAGCGGCAGATAGTTTTATGACACTCAACATGTCTTTAAATTAAATTTTAAGATTATTCAAATTTATGTTTTACAACTTTTCCATAATTTTAATACCTGATAACCTAACATCTGTTTCAATGGTCATTTTCGGCAAACGTTTAGAAAATCGAGTTTTCCCACGGCATCATAAAACCATCTCCATCATCCTTACCAACCTTTTTGCAGGCAGTTATCCACTGCACTCGGAACACGCTACATCAAAATAAAAATCATACTAAGCCCACACTATACTGTTTATTATTTAATCAATATACCACACTTGCACCAACACGTCCCCATAAGAATAATGCTTTCTCGAATTTTCAATTCAAGCTCACAGACCCCCTGAAATCTTTGCCCTGGTTAAGAACCCCTGCCCTAAAATGTGTGCAGGGTCTATCAGGAACTTAGCTCAGTGCTCATGGGCTTGGGGAGGAAGGATGGTCTCTGCGCAGGGGGTACCAAGCACAGCAACTCATCCAAGTGTTCCAAGTGCTCCCTCAGTCATCCTCACATTTAACATGTGCTTTAACATCCCTGCTTCAAAAAGGAGAAAACTGCAGCCATAATTATGGGCACAATTCAAGCCATTATTATTGAATGCCTTGGTTCCCACTGGGACTTTGGCTTTGTAATTAATTAGTAAGTAGGTGAGTGGGCAAATTAAGACGTACTGGGGATCAAACCCAGGACCTTATATATGGGAAGCAGGCACTCAGCCACTCGAGCTAGACCTGCTCCACGCTTTATTACTTTTAGTGGCACTTAGTAAAGCTCTCTTCACTGTGACAAGGATTCCTAAAAGTTAGTTTTCAAGACATAATTGTAAAGAATACAATCAGACCTAATCAAGTACCAAGTGAGGAAAGTATAGCCCTGACCATCATTCTCCACTAGCCCGAGTGAGGTGCCAAGAGAACATCTTTCTTCATCTCCTTGTGGACACGCACAGAAAACCAAACTTCTCGGTGTCCTCCCCAAACATGATTTTGCAACCAGTGTGCTGACATTTTCGTTGTTTTTTTTTATCGTGCACACCCGCCAGCATAAAACTTAAAATAGCGACCCTTAAACTGCAAGGTCTTAGTGGTACGTGGAGTCTCTACACACAGATTTGTCCTTTTTCGAAAGAATGCTGTTTTCCCAACAGCTGTAATGACACAGAACACGTATGAGACTCGCGAACCCAGGCCGGATGTTCGATGTGCTCCCACTTTACCCCCGGTGGCCCGGAAAGGACAGGGCCCGGCGACCCGCCCTCCCCCGAGGCTGCTGGAGGTGGCACGGGACAAGCCACGAGGAGCGGGCGGCAGAGCCGCGCCTCCGCCTGCGGTCTAAGGGCGGTCTGGGCTCCCGGGCCTGCGCGCCACAAGGCCGCTACCTGCCCGAGTGACCTTGGGCGCCACCCGGAACTGAGCCCGGGGGCGACCTTGGCTCGCGGGCCCTCGCGGCTCCGGGCCCAGACCTCGCGTGGGGAAGGGGTCCCGCTGGGCCGCCGCGTGCTGACCGTCGCCGGTGTCCGCACCGGGCTCCGGCGGCCTCGGGTCAACCCCGCGGGCTCCTCCCCGCGGCCCCCAGACTCCTCCCCGCCGCGTCCCGACCCGGGGGCGGTGGGCACGGAGACCGAGCTGTTCCACGAGGGACCATCATCGCCTCAGCCCCCGCCTGTACGCGCGCCCTGCGGCGCCGCTCACCGCTCTGGTCAGCGCCAGGCGCCGAGCACGCAGCAGCCGCGACACCACCCGGACCCCTGACATGTCTGCCGGCCACAGCGTAGCCCCGCCGGCCTCCGCGCCGCACGGCGCCTGCGCACCAGGCCAAGTCGCTGGGAGGGGAAGAGGGAGCGGGCCGCGGCTGCGTGCAGGACGCCCCGGAGCGTGGGCGGGGCAGAGGGCAGTGCGCCTGCGCACCAGGCCGCGGCGGGGCTGAGGGGTGGAGCCGCGCCCGCGCAGAGCTGACGGGCGGGTGGGCCCTGGGCGCTGGGGGGACGCGGCAGCCCGAGGTCTCCAGCGCTGAGGAGGCTCCGCGGGCAGAGGCCCCGGCGTCCCCGGCCGGGAGGTATGTCGGGGCGCTCGGTGGCCGGGGTCAGCTAGGCCGTGCTCAGGGCTGGGATCCGGGCATCGGTGTTTTTAAAGCTCTGTGCTGCGGCGACGGCAGGTCGCACAGGCCCCGCCCGTACGGTCCTGCCGGACCCGGACGCTGGGCCGCCCGGGGCGGGGGTCCGCCCGTCACTCCGGAGAGCGCTGCTGCTTGGAAGTTCAGAGCCAATTCTTTTTTTTTTTTTTTTTTTTTGCCCAGCTTTAAAAGCGGTGTGGAACCTTTGGCTTATGTGTCATTTTACTAATTTCGCCGTGATTTTACCACTTTCAGATTTTCCTGAGGTAGTATTTTGTAGGATATCTGAAATCCTTTGTGGAATAAAGCGGCATGGAAAGTAAACAAATGAGCTTTAAGCAGAAACATCTACAAACTTGGTTTTCGTTATCACCAATGTAAGAAGAAACAAAAGCCTCTAGCAGTGTCCACACCTCTCCCACACCCTGTGCCTCAGTGTCGTGATGCTTCACCATTCCCCAGAGAAGCACGGGGTTTTCAAACCTTTCTCTGTTTCTCATACCATTCTTTTTGCTTAGAAGATCCTTTTCCTGCCTGTTGAAATGATGCTCATCCTTCAAAACTTAGGTCATGTGAAACATATGTGTGGTGAGACCGCACTTTTACTGAGTTGGTTTACATATATATTTGTATCATCCATATTTCAAATATGTTTACACTACAGAACTTACCCCATTCTGCCTGTATTTTAGATATTTGGGACAGGTCTCCCTCCTCCCCTTCCCCCACAGATTGTGAGTTGCTTTCATCTAAGGTCTTTTTTTTTTCTTTGAATCCCATAGGACTCAATGTTGTGCTGCACATAGGTAAAACTCAAAAAGATTTTTAGGGAAAAAAACTAGAAGAATTCATATGATCCACATAAATGATATAAAAATGACAGATATATATATTTTTTCCTATCATTCAAGGTATATCTCCATGAATAACTTAAATGACCCCCCAAATTGGAATATCCGGCCTAATTCCAGGGCTGATGGGAATGATGGAAGCAGATGGAATTATGCCCTGTTGGTTCCAATGCTGGGATTGGCTGCTTTTCGTAAGTCATGGTTTTCAAAACATTTACCTTTTCTGGGCTTAAAGTGTAGAGCACTCATAAGGGAGACAGCAAGGTGTGGGAGCCTAAAGACAGCTTTGAAATCTTATGGATGCAAGTGGACATCTTAGTTTTATCGTATACAGTGAATGCTGGGCAAATGACTTAATACTTCTGGGTCTCAATTTTCCCATCCATGAGAGGTGGATAATCATACATATCTCAAAGCATTGTGAGGTTTAAACAAGATGAGTATTTAGAAGCATTTTGTGTGGAATCAGTTTCTCTTGCTTCAGTTGCCCTCAGAAGGACTAATGGGGAAGAATAAAATAGACATAAATGAAAACCAGTTTTGGATATGTTAATGTTTAGGAAATCAGTCTTTGGGAGACCATCTCCATGAAACTTCTGCTCAGCCTAGCCAGAAATTCTCTCTACTTTGAATTGATTTTGTACCACTTTTGAAAACTTACTAGCCACATACACTCTTATAATTATCCCAGCCATTAGCTTATCTCCCCCACTACATGATAAATTTCTTGGTGTTCAGGAGTTGGTTTTATATTTTCTCACATCTCAGGTTCTTAGTTAGCACTTAAGAATATGAATAAGGGGAAGCGGCTGTGGCTCAATCAGTGGGGCTCCCGTTTACCATATGGGAGGCCCCGGGTTCGGTTCCTGGGGCCTCCTGGTGAAGGCAAGCCCGCCTGCGTGGCGTGGTTGGCTGACCCGGCGAGCGCAAGCAGCAAGGGGGGGATAAATGAATAAATAAATGAAATCTTTAAAAAAAAAAAAAAAAAAAAAGAATATGAATAAGCAAATAATTGAATAGAAGAAAAGCAAAAACTGCCCTTCATTTGTAGTGATACTTTTTATGCATGCCAGGATTTCCTAGGCCAACAGATTTAACCTGGAAAAAGTAGAGACTAGGTGTTTGTAACTCAGTACCTCTGCTTCTTGGTGAAAGACGGGCAGATCCAGATCCAGCCCTAAGGGCATTTCCTTTTAAAAGCTCACTAGCTTGCAATTTTGCAAGTTATTACTTCACAACTTGGAAAGGCTACCTGTTGCCTGTGGCTAGGGTAATGAACTCCTGCCTTAGTGAATGAATTGGAAGGCTTAAAATTATACTTAATGATGTACCAAGTGATTAGTATTGAGGCTTCCAGAGGCCCTGCAATAACTTTCATTTTCTGTTTGATTTTCAGGGTCATCTCTGGCCTTTATGACCTTTCATAATAACCTTTATTTTTGAAATTCTTGCCTTCCTCCTTGGACTTTTAAAATGAGGTTTTGTGCTTCTAAGAATGGTTGAGAAATATTTTAGCTTTTCTCATTAGTTATTTTGCTCAGGTAATGTGACCACAGATAACTTTGCATTCTTATAAGGATTCTCTAAAAATGTGTTATGTAGGTGATTGAAAAGTTAAATTGCAGCATATGATGTTAACCAGCCCCCAAGCATAGTCTAAAAGTAAAGGCAGATAAATGAATACGTGGTAAAATTATTGATTGATTTGATTAATGAGAAAAGCTAGTTTTATCCTGATCATTTAAAATGCTGGATTGTATAATTTTTTTTAAAATTTAGAATTCTTATTTTATTTCTCTGCAGTATCTGACACTCTGCCTCTCATTCCTTTTTTTTTTTTTTTAACCTTCTTTTTTTTTTAGAGAAGTTGTGAGTTTACAAAACAGTCATGCATACCATACAGGATTCCCATACATCACCCCACCACCAACACCTTGCAATGTTGTGGAACATTTGTTACCAAATGATGAAAGAATATTGTCAAAATATTACTGCTAACTATAGTCCATATCTTACATGTGGTGTATTTTTCCCACAAACCACCATATTATTAACACCATGTATTAGTATTGTATATTTGTTATATTTTATGATGGATTATATAATTTTTAACACAGTGTAGAGATCAGTCTAATTGTACCTGCCTGAAAGGGCAATCCCTGGCAGAAATTCTTACCCTGGGTATCTCGCCTGAAGAAATGCTTGAAAGGGATGGCTGATGACCTTCAGGCTGAAGCCACTATCCATTGGGAGAATGTTGAAGTATTTCAGCCCTTTGGCAGGTTTCTCTCTCTTCCACACCTGTTCAGTTATCCTGTTTTTCCTAATTTTTTCCTTTCCCTATCTGTCTCTCTATGCTTTCTCCTTCTCTTACCTCTCTTGCATTTCCTCCCTTCTTCTTTTCTTCCCTGACCTAGAAACCAATAATTTTAGAGCTGGAAGGGACTAGTAGAGTTCATTTAGTCCAACTCTTTTTTTTTTTTTTTTTTTAATTAAACTTGTTTTGAGATAATTGTGGATTCATATGCGGTTATGAGAAATAATACAGAGCGATCCCATGTGCCTTTTACCTTGTTTCCCCCAATAATAACATATTGCAAAACTATAGTACATTATCACAGCCATACATTCAAGATACAGAACATTTCCATCACCGCAAGGATCAGTCTTGTCCCCTTTTATAGCTACACTGATCTCCCTCCCACCCTCATCCCCTCCTTAACCCTGGCAACCACTAATATGTTCTCTATTTTCTAATTTTGTTTCAAGAACGTTATATAAGTGGAATCACACACAAACTTCTTTTCCTTAGGATAATTCATTTTTTCCACCTCAGCATAATTCTCTGGAGGTTCATCCAGGTTGTTCCATTTTTAGTACAGTGTTCCTTTTTATTGCTAAGTAGTCTTTCATGGTGTGGATGCACCACAGTTTGTTGAACTACTCAACCATTGAAAAATAACTAGGTTGTTTCCAGTTTGGGGTTATTATGAATAAAGGCATCATAAACATTCATATACAGGTTATTGTATGAAAACCCATTTTTAATTGGGTTCTTTGCCTTTCTGTTGTTGAGTTGTAGGAGTTCTTTATATATTCTGCATATTAACTTTTATCAAGTAGATGACTTCCAAATATTTTCTCCCATTCTGTAGGTTGTCTTTCACTTTTTTGTTAGTGTCTCATGTACAAAAGTATTTATTTTCGATGTAGACTATTTTATAGATTTTTTATTTTGTTGCTTGTGCTTTTGGTGTAAAATCTAAAACTCCATTACAGCTTCTTATGTTCAGTTGCTTTTTTTGTAGTGTACCATTTTTATTGCTTTCTTCTTTGCTTTTCTTGATATCTTAGTTATTTTCTTAGTTATTAAAAACATCTTAATGTTCTTTGTTTTTTCTTATGGCTTTGAATTCCTGTCCAGTGCCAGTGCCCTTAAATTTGAGCCTGAGGACTCCCTTGGACTTGTTTCTGGTAATGAACTCTTTCAACTTCTGTTTTATCTGTAAATGTCTTAATTTCTCCTTCAATTCTGAAAGATAATTTTGCTAGATATAGAATTCTTGGTTGACTGTATTTTTCTTTAAGGCCTTGAAATATGCCATCCCACTGTCTTCTGGCTTCCAGGATTTCTCATGAAAAATCCACTTGTTGCTTCTCTCTTGCTGCCTTCAAATTCCTTTGTCTTTGAATTTTGACCAATTTTGCTATAGTGTGCCATATTTTAGAACTCTTAGAGTCTATACTGCTTGAAGCTCGTTGAGCTTCCTGGATATATATGTTCATGTGTTTCATCATATATGGAAAGTTCTTGGCTATTATTTCTTTAAATATTTTTTCTTTTTATTTTTTCTTTCTCTTGTTCCAGGATTCCAATGATGTGTACATTGGTACTCTTGATAGTGTCCCACTTAGGTTTAGGCTCTGTTCCTTAGGCTTTGTTCAGTTTTCTTATTTTTTTCTTTTGGCTCCTTAGGCTATGTTAGGTTTTCTTATTTTTCTTGTTTTTTTCTTTTGGCTCCTCACACTGGATAATTTCAATTGCTATTCAATTCAAGTTCACTGATCCGTTCCTCTGCCTGTTCAAATCTGCTCTTGAATCCATCTGACTTTTTCACTTTTATTTCTGTATTTTGAAGCTCCAAAATTTGTTTGGTTCCCTTTTTTTTTTAATTAAATGGATTATGTGATCTTTATTTTTCAAATCAATTTTTTAATAGGAAATCATAACACTAATTCTTTCCTACATCATATTATTGGTTTTTCTAGTTCATGGAAGAACCTTCTTATATTTGACTATTAACCACCTTCATCATCCACATCAGGGTTCACTGTGTTATACCATCCCATGTTGCATCCTCTAGTTTTCCTTTTAGTGACATACATAACCCTAAACTTCCCGTTTCAACCACAATCACATACATTATTCAGTGCTGTTAATTTCACTCATGATAAATCATATTATTTTTTAGTGCAATGGAATCCAATTCCATACCAAACAGTAACTATGTAACTTGAGTGCTTTTTAGTTTGATAGTTGCAAATGTGAAAATTAGCTGTTCTCTGGGTATTCCTACATCTGTGACTGGTCTGTTCTTTAAGGGAGTTGAAGATGTTAGGTAAGGTTACCCCAGTAGTATGCAATGTTAACCCAACATTTAGCAACTTAAAACAGCAAAAATTTATTATCTCTACAGTTTTTGAGGGTTAGGAATCTGGTAGCAACTTACCTGGATTGTGGTCTCATGGGGTTGCAAGATCACCAACCACGGCTGCAGTCGCCTGAAAGGCTTGCCTGGGCCTGGAGGGTGTGCTTCCCACAAGGCCCACTTGTATGGCTATTGGCAGGAGGCATCAGCTCCCTGCCACATGTGCTTGACCATAGGATGCTCACAGCATGGCAGCTGGCTTTCCTCAGAGCATTTGGTTCCTTTTTATAATTTCCATCTCCCTATTCAGACAGTGTTTTCCTAATGTCCTTTAGTTCTTTGGGTATGGATTCCTTTAGCTCATTGAGCATACTTAAGACAGTTGATTTAAAGTCTTTGACTAATAGTTCCAATACATGAGCTTCCTCAGGGATGGTTTCTGCCAAATTCTTTTTTTCTCGTTAATGGGCCATAGTTTTCTGTTCCTTTGTGTGTTTTGTAATTTTTTGTTGACATTTGGGCATTCTGAGTATTATGTTGTTATAGCTCTGAAAAGTTAGTGCTCCCACTCATCTGGGATTGCTGATTTTTTTTTGGTTGATGATGTTGGTGAGGGCTAAAGCTGTCAATTTATGATTTTTCAACAATATTTTTGCTCCCAATTGAGGAATGGAAGAGAAAATGGGGGGTGGGGGTGAGGGAATAGGTACTGCCTCTTTAAGAGTCCTCTGTTGCTTTTGTCTGAGGGGTGTTGAAACAATGGCCACCCTCAGAGCCAACCCCTCCAGTCATCTAAAGTACCTGATCAAAAGCAGTGATCTGCAGTCAGACCACACATACCCAGATTTTGGAGGACTGGGTCTTTATAGCTCACCTTATTATCAGCAAGCTGCACTAGGAGCCCAGGCTGCAGTCCCCACTACATGGAGGGTGAAAATTCACCAGTTTCTACTGCATCTTACCAACCTCTTCCTCCAGCTCTTTCCAGGCTGTTGCACAGTGCTCCAGAGTTTCAAAATAGTTGATTCAGATAGGTTTTGCCAGTTTAATAGTTGTTTCAGTGCAGGGACTTATTGCTGGAGTTTCCTACTCTACTGTCTTCCCACAATCATCTCTCCCTCAGTTTTGCCAGATACAGAATTCTGGTTGACAATTTTTTGCTTCCAGCACTTTATGTCATCCCACTGCCTTCTTAACGTCATGGTTTCTGATGAGAAATTGGCATTTAATTTTTTTGAGGCTCTTTGGTATGTAACATGTTGCTACTCTTGCAGCTTTCAGAATTCTTTATCTTTGGCTTTCAGCTCTTTGAGTATAATATACTGTGGTGTGGATCTGTATTAGTCAGGGTTCTTTTGGGAAACAGAATCAACAGGAGATATCTATAAATAGTGTGAGATTTATAAGATTCTTTCAGGTGACTGTGGGGATGCACAAGTCCAGGTTCCACAGGGAGGCTGCAAACCAGGGGCTCTGATGAAAGTCGAGTGAAGGTCCTTGATGAGTTTCTGGGAGATGTTGGCTGTCCAAAGACAAGTTGGGAAATTCTCTCTGAATGCTGAAATCACTTCCCCTTTTAAGGCATTCAACTGATTGGATAAAACATCACTCACTGCTGAAGGCAGTCTCCCTGGTCCATATAGATATAATCAGCCATCTTTGCAGTAAACTCACTGATGACTAAAGCCCATAATTGTCCTTGTATTACAGTTAGCCCAGTGCTTGCTTGACCAAACAACTGGGCACAATTATCTGGCCGAGTTGACACATTAGCCTAACTATCACAGGGTCTATTTGGGTTTATCCTGTTTAGAGTTTGTTGAATGTCTTAGATATATACATTCATGTCTCTCATGAAATTTGGGACGTTTTCAGTCATTATTTCTTTGACTATTTTTTCTGCCCCTTTCTTTCTTCTCCTTCTGGGACCCACACAATGCATGTATTAGTATGCTTGATGGTGTCCCACAGGTTCCTCAGGCTCTGTTCACTTTTCTTCATTTTTTTCTTCTTTCTTCTCAGGCTGGATGATTTCAATTGTCTTATCTTCATGGTCACTGATTATTTCTTCTGCCAACTTCATTTTGCTGTTAAAGCCCTCTAGGGAATTCTTAATTTATGTTACTGTGGTCTTCAGGTCTGTTTGGTTCCTTTTCATAATTTTCATTCCTCTATTGATATTTTCTTTTTGTTTATTTATCCTTTTCCTGATTTCCTTTAGTTCTCTGTCCTTTAGCACTTAGACATATTTAGTACTATTTTTTAGTTCCTAATGCTTTGTCTTCTCCTTTGCCTGACCATTACTTCCTGTGTCTTTGTATGTTTTTGTAATCTTTTGTTGCAACCTGGATATTTTAATCTATTATGGCTAGAATTTAGGCTCAAAGTTATCTGTTCCCTAAGTTTGTATCCAAATGGTGTTGTGACAGATTTTCTTGAATGCCAGGAACTAACTAACTAACAAACAAACAAACAAACACCTTTCCCAGGCTTTGCAGATTGACTTGTTCTAGTACTCTCCTTTAGGCCTTATCCCTACAGGAATTTAGAGAATAGCTCCAGGCCAAACTGTAGGGGCCAACCCTGATCCTTTCTGCACATTTGTCACATGTGCATGTGGCCCTAGGAATTCCTCCTTTTACACAGATATGACCAAATGTGCTCTCTTTCCTAGGAAACAGTTTCCTTGTGGTCCCAGGCACTATGCTGTGTTTTGTTGTTGTTTGTTTTTTGAGGTACCGGGGCCTTGGATTGAACCCTGGACCTCATATGAGGGCAGTTGGCACTCAACCACTGGGCCACATCACCTCCTCTAAGTTGGTTTTTCCATTTGTTTGTTTGTTGTTTGTTTTTGTTTTTAGGAGGCACTGGGAACCAAACCTGGGACCTCCCATGTGTGAAAGCAGGCTCAACTGCTTGAGCTACATCCACTCCCATACTGTATGTTTTACAACCAGCAATCCCTTGCACCAGGCAGACACTAATTGCTCTCACACAAGATTCTGTATGAGAGCTTGGTGAGCCACCTCCTATAAGCAGGGAAATTTACAGAATAGCGAATCCCTCAGGACACCACCAGACAGATTGCGCCAGACATACATGCTCCCAGGATGTGCACAAGGGTTACTTTGCTCTCTGGAGCCAGGACCAGGGATCTGAATGAGAGCACAATCCAGGCTCTGTGCTGACCTGGTAAGAGTTGGGGTGGGGCCAGCCAGGGCACCAGGAAATCTTACTAGTTTTAAGTAGCCTTTTCTTGATTTGGTCCTCTCCCTCGTACCAAAGTCCTTTATTTTCTGGAGCTTTGAGAAAGATCTTTGTGCCAGTTCTTACTGGTTGTTCAAAACTTCTATAGGGGAATGGAGTCCTAAAGCTTCTTACTCTTTATCTTGATTGGAGTGGGGCCATTATTTTTTATCTTACCCATTCTGATATGTGTATAGTGATACCTCATTGTAGTTTTAATGAATTTTCCAATTTTTAAAACTATGTTATTGATACAGTGTTGTAACTTTAGTTTCCACTATCAAACATAACTTAGAAATCTCATGAGAAAGAATGTCTATTGTATTTGCCCATATTTTTGCTTACTGGGTTCTTTTTTCTTTCTGATGTCCTCAAATTCCTTCTTTTATCCTCTTCTTTCTGTTTAGAGAACTTCCTTTAGTTATTCTTTTTGGGTGGTTCTGTTGGCAATACATTTTCTTAGTTTTCCCTCACCTGAGAATGTCTTGATTTCCCTTCAATTCTGGAAAATATTTTTGCTAGATATAGGATTCTGGGTTGATAATTATTTTCTTTTAACATTTGAAAAAATGTTGTGCTTTTTCTGATCTCTGTGGTTTCTTATGAGAAATTTGTTGTTATTCAAATTATTTTTCACTTATAATTTTTTTTTCTTCTTTATCTGCTCCTTTCAAGATTTCTTCCTTTGTCTTTATTTTTTAGCACTTTGCCTATAATTTGTCATGGTGTGAATTTCTTTGGGTTTTTCCTTTTAGGGGTTTGCTCAGCTTCTTTAATCCATGCATTTATGTCTTTTGCCAAATTTGGGAAGTTTTCAGTCATTATTTCTTTGCATATTTTTCAGTCCCACACTTTTTCTTCTCTTCTGGGACTCCCACAACTCAAATTTTAGATCTTTTGTTATATCCCCATAGGTCTCTGTTTTTTTCCCCTAGGCAATTTTTTTCTGTTGTTTAGATTCGGTAATTTTTATTTTTCTATCTTTCAGTTCACTGATTCTTTCCTCTGTCCCCTTTATCCTGCTCTTGAGCCCACCCATTGAGATATTCTATTTAGTTACTTTATTTTTTCAGTTCTAAACTTTCCATTTGGTTCTGTTACAATTTGAAGTTTTTTTTATGAATCCCAAAAAGATTATGTTCTTAACTAATGTATTCCTGTGGGTGTGAGGCCCTTTAATTACATTAAATTTGGTTGTGGGTCATTTGATTAGATTACTTGATAAAATTTCTCTAGGTCTTTATTGAACTACATAAGTGAGGCATGAGCCAGCTTTGGCTCCTGCTGGGTCTGATATAAACTGAGAACTGAAAGCAGAAACATACAGAGAAAGACAGCACCATTTTGACACAGAGACAGACACACAGATAAAGGAAGCTGCTATTTTTGATCCTGCCATGTGAGAGAAGACTCCATCGCCTACAGCTGCAGAAAGGCAGAGAGACAGAGAGAAAACCTGGAAAGAGAAAGCCCTATGCCTGGTTGCCTACAGCTGAGCTCCAGGAGATGGTTGATTCTGGAAGTAAAGGCAGTGACTTTGGTAGATATCAGTGGCCATCATGCTTCATCACATGGCAGGACCTCTGATAAAGCAGCTGTGCTGATGCTTTAATTCGGACATTTCATGGCCTTGAAACTATAAGCTTTTACCCCCAAATAAATCCCCTTATAAAAGCCAACACATTTCTGATACTTTGCATTGGCAGTCTTTGGCAAACTAAGACAGGTTCTTATTTATATTTTCTTTTCTTTAAGATTTATCTTATTTATTTCTCCCTCCCCCCTTGTTCTTTGCACTCACTGTCTCTTATCTATTCATTGTGTGCTCCCTGTGTCTGCTCGTCTTCTTTTTTAGGAGACACCAGGAACCGAACTTGGGACCTCCCATGTGGAAGGGAGGCGCCCATTTGTTTGAGCCACCTCTGCTCCCTGCTTGTTGTATCTCTCATTGTGTTTCCTTGTTATGTCATCTGATCGTGTCATCTGTTGCATTAGCTCGCCATGCCAACCCGCCGCGTCAGCTCACTGTCTTGCTCGTCTTCTTTAGGAGGCACTGGAACCAAACCCAGGACCTCCCATATGGAACGCAAGTGCCCAACTGCTTGAGCCTCATCTGCTTCCCATATATTTTCCATATCTTTGCTAAAACTCCATTTCTTTGCTTAGACTTTCTATTATGATGGCTGCTTTAAAATCTCAGATAATTCTAACATCTCCATCAACTTGATGTTGGTATCTATTGATTATCTTTTTTTTTCATTTAGTGTGAGATCTTCCTCTTTCTTGGTATGGCAAGTGATTTTTTTTATTGAATCCTGGGCATTTAAATAAGAAGGTTCATTCTTATTTAAACCTTCTTTTGTAACTGGCTCTCTTTGACACTGCTCCCTCGGGAAGGGTAGTGCTGCCTTGTTACTGCCAGCTAGAGGTAGAAGTCCAGGTTCCCCACTTGGCCTCCAGCCTCTGTTCACACCCAGAGGGCAGGGGCTCCTCATTACTGTTGGGCAGGAGTGGAAGTTCCAGTCTCTCTCCGACCTCCACTGATACTACCTGGCTGGTAGAGATAGTGCCTTATTCCTGCTCTTGCTGACACCACAGGTGGAGAAGTGGCAACCTCATTACTGCTGGGTGGTGGTTAAAGTTTATAATCTGTATCAGGTCTCCTTTGACACCACCCCAGGAGGAGGGGGAGGATTTTGTCATGGCTGCCAGATAGGGGTGGAAGTCCAGGCTTTCCCTGTTGTCGCAATAGACATTTCAGAGGAGAACCTCATTACCACTGGTGGAGAAGAAAGTCCCAGCTCCTTGGAGGGCCACCTTCTCTCACCCCATCTTGAAAGAGTTATTGGGGCCCCCTTCATTACAGCCTTGTAAGAGTGGAAGTCTAGGCTTTTTAGTTACCTTTTGCTGGTATGGGTGCGGTAGACCCACTTTTTAAAATGGTATTTAGCTAGAGTAGAGTGGTTATTGTCTGATAGTTTTCTGTCTTGCTAGGCTATTCCTTTCCTGGTCCTTTGGCTAGAGAGAGCAAGTTTTTGTTGGGGCTTTGTTTTTCTGTACCCATTAGCATTTCTTGGTTGCTGGCTTCTTCAGCTCCAAGTCTGGTATATATGAGACAAAAAGAAAACTCTGGGAACTTATCACCATGTTGTGCCTTGGGTCCTGAGGTTCCTAGCTGATTTTCCTTCTTCTCTCCACCTTTCAGTCTTCTTATGAATGTTGTCCTGTGTTTGTTTAAGAACTAATGTCCAAGATTTTTTGTTGTTCTTAGCAGGAGGAAAAGGGAGGGTTGTATCTACTCCATCTTCCTGGAGGCAGATGTTCCAAGTCTGTTTTCTATACCTTCTAAGACTCTGGAAAGTCATGTCTGCCCAGAGTCATAAGGCAAGCTTATATCAGAATCAGATCCAGAATTGTAATTTTTCTGATTTCCAGTCTACTGTACTGCACCTTCCTCTATACATGTCCCTGGTAATCTCCTCACCTGGAGGTCTTCCCCTTTCTCTCTGCCTATCCTGCCTCTTCCATGAGGCCTTTCTTGACTGAATGTGACCAGCCAAAAGTTTCCCTGTAATTACAGCCTGCATTGTGTAATCTAGCATTTAATTATATATATCATTTTGTATCACTCTCTAGTTGTTTCATGTATAAGATTGCAACTAATTTATAGCAGGGAGTGACTCCCTGTTGCTAGTCTCCCATCCCTTTACCTTCTACCTTACTCCCACCTCTACTTCTAATCCTTGTTACCACTGTCAGAATGATGTCGAATCAGTTATTCCATTCCTTTTCTTTTAAAAAACAATTCTTGAACGGCTCTCCATGACTGCAGAAGAAATTCCATGTTCCTTGTCAGAGTCTACAGGGACTTCAATATTTAACTCCTGACTTTTCCAGAGTCTTCTCTAGCTACTCCCTGATATAAGCCCTCTGTTCCAGACACATCTGATTCTTGGAAGTTATCTGTTGTCAGAATATGTGATGGTCTTTGTGCACCTGTACATTCTACCTAGAATGACCTTTCCTACTCAGCATACCAGCCGAGCTCTTACTCAACTTTCCAGACTTTGTTCATATTCACCTCTATGAAGCTTTTTCCAACCCTCTCCCAAACTGAATTAGCCCTTCCTTCCTCTCTTCTTATATAACTTTAGTATGTCTCTAAATGCTTGCCAAATTTTATTGTAATTTCCACTTTATTGGTCAGCTCCTCTGCCTGCAAGCTCTTTGGCAAAGGCAAGGGAAGAAATGAAGATGACTTGTGTTCTTGAGTTAACTAAAATAGAAGCTATTTTTAAGTTGGAGAAGGTTGAGTTTGGTTTTATGCTTGTAGAACTTGATATGCCAACAGCATATCTAGGTGAAATGGATTTCTGACATATGGAAATACTGGAGTAGTTGAGTTGTTTACTCGGAGGTGGTAGTTGATGCCATGGACTAGAGAAGATTCCCAAGGGACCTAGGAAAAATGAACTGAATTATGAGGACAACTCCTCACCATTGGTAGTTAGGGAATGGCAAAGGAACTAGTATAGGCAACACAGATAAAGAAGTGACCAAATAGTAGGAAGAGAACAATGAATCCAGAGGTTTGCAGAATGGGAATGTTGACTAATATAGGGGTTTAGAGAAAGTGGCAAATACAGTTAGGAGAGAATTGCATGAGAGCAGACAGGCTACATTTTGAGGTCTGGGCATAAACACTGCTTTGAAACTAAATGCTGCCCCTGGTTGCTTTTGGATCTCGAGCTTTGAAATTTTTCTGAACAATTCTTCTAATTTCCAGGCGACTTGAATCCATGCTGCTTATAGCATGCGCATGCTGAAAAAGTTGAGGAACATTGCATCATTCCAACATGAATTAAATTATTGAACAATGGCATAAATTCAGGATGCAGTGGATTTCCAGAACCACTGTTTTTTATTGAAGGGCATCAGACTCTTCTTAAAGAGTTGGCAACCTCATGAAAGAAAAAGAATCCAGCACTGGGGCCTCTGCCAGCCAGAAGGCTTGTATGGATAGTAAGACTCCCTTTCTCTTTCCCAGATCCATGGGGTACTGCATTTCTCCACACAACAGAGTAAAGAGGCCTGGCTGCTCTTCAGTTTGTCAGGAATTACTCAGTCCAACCTCCCCCCACTCCCCTGCTGCAGTGTTTGTGAAGTTCCAGTGACTCCAGTGGGGAAAAGAGGCCAAACCATGTCTTGAAGAATCTTAGAGACTGATAGGGGGATTCTATTTGCAGCCTTGCCATACTTGTCATTTTTGTTTTTGTTTTACATTTCATCTTTTATTGATGATGACTGTGTAATTTCCTAGGCCGCTAAAGCAAATACCATGAAATGGGTCAGTTTAAACAATAGGAATTTATTTGCTTACTGTTTTGAAGTTGGAAAAATGTCCAAATCAAGGCATCACCAAAGTGATGCTTTCTCCCCAAAGGCTGTGGCATTCTGGGGCTGGCTGCCAGTGATCCTTGGTTCGTCTGTCATATGGCAAGGCACTTCCTTCTCTTCTGGGTTCCATTTCAGCTTCTAGCTTCCTATGGCTTTCTTTCGTGTCTGAATATATTACACTTACAAAGGACCCCAGTAAAAGGATTAAGATCCATCCTGATTATGCTGGGCCACACCTTAACTGAAGTAATCTCATCAAAAGGTCCTATTAATCCTACCAGTCCAGGAATGGATTAAATTTAAGAATATGTTTTTGGGGGTACATACAGCTTCAAACCACCACACTCTACCCTCTGGACCCCCAAAAGACATATTCTTTCCATCAAAATACATTCATTCCGTCACAATAGCCCAAAAGCTTTAAGTCATTTCAGAAACAAGGCTTAGTACAAAGTCTGATCAAAATTGGTCTGTCCTGGGACACAGTTCCCCTCCATCTGTGGACTTGTGAAATACAGAGAACAAGTTATCTGTTTCCTATACGCAATGGAGGGCCAGGCATAGGATAAACATTTCTATTCCCATAGGGGAGAAACTGGAAGGAAAACAAGGTTTACCCTTCCCAAACAATTCTGAAACCCTGCAGGGCATATCTATTAGATTTTTTTTTTTTTTTTTTTTTTCTATTAGATTTTGATGGAGCAGTGTTTTGTCTTCTCGGCCTGAAGAAGTGGCAGCCCCACCCCTTCCAAATGATTGCTCAGCAGCCATGGTCTCCTTGAACACTAGGTTTAAGGCTCCACCCTCCCTAAGCATCAGGATGTTGGCCAAATATTCCACAATCGCTGGGGCATGGGCTCTACCCTCCCTGAGCACTGGGTGACAGTACTTTTCCTGTACAGTGAGGCGGAAGGCCCACCCTCTCTAAGTGCTGGGGCAGGCCCACCCTTTCCACACACAACTGGGCACGCTCTCTTGTCATGAGAAGTCTTCAGTTCAGACCTCAGCTTCGATGGTTCTGCCTTTGAGGTGATTTTGCCTTCGATTTGTCCCTTCTCTGTCCCTTTTAGTCCAGGTTGGCAATGGTTCTGTTCATACAAATCTTGGCAAAAACTTGTGGATTTTGCATGTAGTACACAGATAGTAGGACTTTGTATAAATCCTTCCTGGATAACTGCAGCTCCACTCCTGACTTCCACTGAAATGGCTGACTAGATCCATGTTCAGTTAAACCCTCACATGGAGCACTATTCTCTGGGAACTTATTTTCCAGAAACTCAGAATTTTCTAAACCAACAATTTCTGGTTTCACTGTGCGCAGGAGTTCATGTCTCAACTTATCCCTATAACACATGCATCATTTTCTTCTAAGGCCTCATCAGAGAAGTACCTTTAGTATCCACATTTCCACCAATAGTCTCTTCAAAGCAATCTAGGGAAAGCCACCAAAGCAAGAAGCTGGAAGCAAGGAAACCTGGAAGAGTAGGGTGAGACCAGCAGATGCTGCATGTACCTTGCCATGTAACAGGAGTCCAGGATCATCGGCAGCCAGTCTTCAGGAAAAAGTGGCATTTACATCTGACATCAGGAGATCATGGACATGTGAGCTTCAAACAACCCCAAGCACATCCTCAGAAATGTAGCTTCAGTGGAGCCTCTGAATGGAGGAATTCACACATATTCTAGGTCAACTAGTGAAGGCCACATTGAAACACTGGGATTTCCACATCACTGAAAAGCCAGAGATGAGTAACTCATTTTTGAAATTAAGGAATTTAAAGTGTTGGCCTCAGTGTCATAAAGCAACAAGTTTAAGGTTAAATTAAGTGGAATCAAAGTAGGTGTTCTTCACAGAAAGCTGAAATGTCACAAGAACAAACTCAACAATACATGGGAAGAGGAAACAGTATGTGTTCACAATGTAAGCCAACTGAAGCTTTACTGCTTCCTAGCTATTTACTTTGTGGATTGCCTTGTTGATATCTAGGCTTTAAAAAATTACCTCTTCCATGTCAGGAGATATCAGCATTGATCTCTCCTGGACATACCTGTCATGTTCTTTTAAAGGACTGAATTAGGTAATGGTGTCTTTACCCAAACCCACTCACTGGAAAGGCAAGTTGATATAGGTTAAATTTCTTAGGCCTTAATAAAGACAAAAAGAAAGAGCAATAACTAACTATCAGTTTACCTTCTTCTTTTGGCCCATCTCAAACTTTATGGGGGAAGTCTATTTTTTATTTATTTATTTTATTTATTTATTTATTTATCCCCCCCTTGCTGCTTGTGCTTGCTGGGTCAGCTAACCACGCCGTGCGGGCGGGCTTGCCTTCACCAGGAGGCCCCGGGAACCGAACCCAGGGCCTCCCATATGGTAAACGGGAGCCCTACTGATTGAGCCACAGCCGCTTCCCATGGGGGGGGGGGGAGTCTATTTTTAAGTATACTAATACTGTGATAATTTGATTGTCAATAAAGGGTAGGTATCAAAGCCACAACTTAATCCTAAATGCATAACGTACAGGTCTTGAACCAATTAACTGTGGCAGAATAACTATATAAAAGTTTCTTGTGTAAAAAAAGAATTGCATGTAAAACAATATTAACATTTTACTGATTCTTCTCTATGATTAAACATTAGGAAAACAAGTAGGAAAATGTAAACAGAAAGTTACCTATTTTAGGGTATACTGCCTCCACATTAGCAGTAATTTTACTGAAGGAAGTAAAATTTGTCTTGTTTTGACATTATTTTGTGAGAAGGTAATTGGCTCATGTACAAAATGGATTTACCTTAAATTTCACATTCATGATCAAGAATCCTCCAGTGTGAGAGGCAAAATAATATAGGGATTATAGATATGCACAAAATTATTTAAACAACCTGGGTCTCGGTTTCCTCATGTGAAAAGTGAGGACAGTAATAGTGTTAATACTTATTTTATTGAGTTGTTGTGAAGATTAAATAAATTAATATGTGTGAAGTGCTTAAACCAGTGCCTGGATAAAAGAAATTTAAAAAATAAAATAAAAAGCATTCTAGGCCTTTTCTATCAAACAGCTCACAATTCTTCCAGCCATTTCCATGTTTTTGGTATTTGCGATATAGCATCACACACTTTCCTGGTACCAAAATCTGTTTTAATTTCTTAGGCTTTTTAAGGAGAGGTTAAACAATGGGAATTTATTTGCTTATTGTTTTGAGGCCAGGAAAATGTCCAAATCAAGGTGATGCTTTCTTCCCAGAGATTGTGACATTCTGGGGCTGGCTGTTGGTATACTTGGTTCCTCTGTCACATGACTAGGCACATGGTGGTATCTTCTGGTCTCTTCCTTCTCTTGTGGGTTCCATTTCAGCTTCTTGCTTCCTGTGGCTTTTTCTCTCTCCATGTCTGAATTCTTTCTGCTTATAAAGGACTAGTGTAATAAGATTAAGACCCATCCTGATTAGGCTGGGCCATACACACCTTAACTGAAATAACTTCATCAAAAGGTCCTACTTAAAATGGATTCACACCCACAGGAATGGATTAAATGTAAGAGGCACATACAGCTTCAAACTACCACAATGATATATGCCAAAAATTTCACGTATATCAATTACCACCCATGGTCCCTTATAAATATCTGAGGTTCTTTGCAACAAGTACAGTTCACACTGTAAAGTTATACCATAAACTAAAATTTTAAAGCAGATGATTTTAAAATAAAATACATTAAGAATAAAACAAATCATGATAGGATATTAAGATGGCTTATAATTTTGAATTTCAAACATTCTAATTACAATTGAATGTAGACCTTTACCAAGAGACTGATATTTCTAGGGCACCCTTCTGACAGAACATTCGATTTTCATATAAATAATCGCCAGACTGCCATACTTGAAGTCCTGTATTTTTTTTTTTTTTTTTTTTTTTTTTTATGGTCAAAAAACTTATATTTAGAATTAGCCAGCTGGACTCAGTTTAGATGATCCCAATTTTGTTGGCAACATCCAAAGCATCATAGTCAGGTGCCAGACGAACATATGCCTTCTTCTCTCCATCAGGCCTGATCAGTGTGTTGACCTTGGCCACATCAATGTCATAGAGCTTCTTCACAGCTTGTTTGATCTGGTGTTTGTTGGCCTTGATATCCACAGTGAACACAAGTGTGTTGTTGTCTTCAATCTTCTTCATGGCTGACTCAGTGGTCAGAGGGAACTTGATGATGGCAGAGTGGTCAAGCTTGTTTCTCCTGGGGGCGCTTTTCCGAGGATATTTGGGCTGTCTCCTGAGACGCAGCGTCTTAGGCCGCCGGAAGGTGGGTGACGTGCGGATCTTCTTTTTTTTGTGGCTGTGGACGCCTTTCAGTACTGCCTTCTTGGCTTTCAAAGCTTTTGCTTTGGCTTCGGTTTTGGGAGGGGCAGGCGCTTCCTTCTTCGCTTTCGGCGCCATCTTCGTGAAAAGGCCTGTATTCTTTAATAGACTTATTCAGAGTCCATAAATACAAGTAGATTATATTCTCAGATGTACAAAATCTTTTTTTTTTTTTTAATCTAAAGTGTTCAATTTTCCTTAAGATATATTCCTTGAATTAAAAATTGCTGGTATTTCCAAATGCTATCTTTTCATGTTTTCACAGCCTGGATCTGATAAAATATGCCAGGGTTAATCTTTGATGTTTTCTAAACACTGCATTTGAGGTACTTTTTCAGATGTCATTGCATCTTTAAGATCCATTTTATTTGCAAAGAAATACATATTTAGCATGGTTTAATATCTGCATGGTTCAGAAGAATGTAAAGTCTTCTTTGGCCACAACCATTCTTAATCTGCAACTACTATTAAAATGGTGGTTTTTCCTTTATAATAGTGTACCCAGAGATTTCTATGTCTTCCTTGACCTGAAATGTTAAACACTGTAAAAGGCAAACTGCTGGTTTGAATTTTTCTACCCTGAATCCTATTGTTAGAACTTTATCTTGAGATTGAGCATTTTAAGGTTTAAGTTTGTTAATGATTGTTGTTTTGCCACTATTATCCAGCCTAAGGCATAAAACATGAACCTCCTTCAGGCTAATAAGCAAGCTTGGAAGTTTGTCTAGAAGTCCCATAAATGGTATTCAATTATTTGCATATCAGCCATATCCATCTACGTGATGGGAATCTTGTCTGGGGGGTCCTCAGCTTTCCTTTCTATGCTCTTATAAGAGGGACTTCCGGTCCAGAGTGAAGCTGCCACCAGGATTTGGGTAAACCAGCAGCCTCTGCCTCAGCCAAAGCATCAGAAACTAGGCAATTCTTGTCTTTTGAGCATATACTAGTTTAAGTTTAAGATTAAGATAAGAACTTTGCATATTATATAGTGCCATACAAAATGTTATCTTTTGGTACCTCTGAAGTCTTTTTTTTTTTTAACTGGGAGGTCCCGAGGATCAAACCCAGGTTCCTCCATATGGGAGACGGATGCCCAACCATTTGAGCCACATCCGCCCCCCTCTGAAGTCTTAAACTTTTATTAAAATGCTGTCCTTAGTTGCTCTGTGTTTTGTTTAAGTAAAGATTACAGAACTTCAGCTCTGACTTTTTAATATGCATATTTTCATCTTTTATTCATATCAGGTTGGATTTGGTCTAGGGAATCCCAAAAAGAGATAGAAAAAGAGAAAGAAGCGTATCGTCAGAGAACAGCTGCTTTCCAACGGGATTTAGAAGCCAAGTATCATGCCATGATCTCAGAAAATCGCCGTGCTGTCGCTCAGTTGTCTTTGGAACTTGAAAAGGAACAAAACAGAACCACTAGCTATCGAGAAGCCCTTATCTCTCAGGGGCGCAAGTTGGTAGAAGAAAAGAAGCTTCTGGAACAGGAACGGGCTCAGGTAATGCAAGAAAAGAGACAGTTGCAGCCCTCATTGAGGAGTGCCTACCAGAGCTGCCTGGAAAAGGAAGAAAACTGGCAAAAGAGAGCCAGCCTTTTGCTGAAAGAGTTTGAAGATGCTCTTACAGAGAGACAGAGTATCTACTGCAGTCTGATTCTCCCTCGCAACAAGCGACTGGAAATAGAGAAGAGCTTACTGGTTCGAGCCTCCATTGACCCGGTTGCTGCTGACCTAGAGATGGTAGCTGGTTTAACTGACATATTTAAACATGATACATATTGTGGTGATGTCTGGAATACCAACAAACGCCAAAATGGAAGACTCATGTGGTTATACCTAAAATATTGGGAACTAATTGTTGAACTGAAAAAATTTAAGAGAGTAGAGAAAGCCATATTAGAAAAGTAAGGCAAAAATTAAGAGCTTATTTTAATGACTCAAGGCCAGACTGTCATTTTGGCATTCTGAATTATCCGGTGTTTTCTCCATTTCTTCTGCCAGTGCTACCTGTGTTGTGTGGCTATATATAACCACCTTTGAGCAAAGTGCTCTTCCACTCTTACTGCCTGACTGTGGATTGACTTTATGCTTTTCTTTCTAAGCAGAACTGTTAGGCCTCTGGGAGAAAAAGGATTTCCTTCTTGAAGCTCTTTAGCTATTAAGGATACAGATTTTCTGAATCTTGTTTTTAGGTGTTGTATTTATTTAGCAGAATAGTATAACCTCATGTTTTAGCTCTAGGATAAAAATTGTTTATTAAAAAGCCCAAATATAATGTCAATCTCACCATAAGTAATTTTTTTGTTTGTTTTTATTACTATTTATATAAATTGTGTTTTCCCCTTGAATTATTTTTCTCTCTCACAAAATCACATTTAGAAATTGCCAGATTATGGATAAAACAGGCTAACAAATGATAATAGAAAGTCGTAATATTATATAATGAAGGATTTCTATTTTGAAGATCTCTCCCATCCCACCAAAGTACAAAAGCAAAACCAACGAGTGTTTGTTGTAGCCATTTGGTAGCCAAGGATGTGTTTGAATTTGGCTTGTATCTGTATTCAATAAGCAGATATTATTTATTATCAATGATAATATAAGCAAAAATATGTGCACTTTAAATGTAATAATGCCGTTGTTTGTATAATACTTTACTCTTTACAAAAATAATTTTATGCACATTATCTCAAGTTTTACTACAAACTGAAAGGTAAGCAGAGCATTTATTGCCATATTTTACATGTACTTAATATGACTTGAGCTTTTACTGTATGCTTTACACATATTCACTCATTAAATCCTCACAATCCCATGAGGTGAGTACTATTATTATCCTCACCTTACAGATGAGGAAACTGGAACTGAGGTACAGAAAATTTATGTAACTTGCCCAAGGTCATACAGGCAGTACTTTTGGAGCCAGTATATGAACCCAAGCAATTTGGCTCCATAACTGCTAGCAGCTTGTACACAATTATTTGATAGTAAGTGGCCAAATAGGAACTGGAACAAGGTTATCCATCTGCTTCAAAACCCACGTTCTTACACCATGCCCATGTCTTTCTATATAGGAATAAGAAAATCTAATAAAAACATTAAGCTTATAGAAAACTTAAGTTCAGTTGTAGAATAATAATCATTAGAGCTACTATTTATTGAGGTCACGTTGAGCACTGACTCTTACATGTAACTTACATGTTATTTTCTTCATCAGAACCACTTTACAATGAGGAAGCAGCCTCAGGCAGCTTAAATAAGTTTCCCAAAATAGACATGTGCATCCAGCTCCAGAGCTTTAGCTCTTACTTCTGTGCTCTGCCTAGAATGACTTGCTTTTTTCTTCAATGGCTAGTCATGGTGTCATTTTTTTTGCTATATTACCATCACTTTATCTTATCAAAAATAATTTCTTTAGGTAAATTTGTACAAAAAAGTTTTCTCCTGGTGGAGTATACCCTTGCTCAAAGAGCTAGTTCATGTTCTAGTTCCTATTCTTCTGATTTGCCGTGTATCCTTGAATAAAACACTTAGTGCATTTCTCTTGGTTTTATTTTTTTTAATGTGGTAAATACAGTTAGCCATTTTGTAGATTTTTCAAGGAAAATTGTTAATCCTTATCTTATTTTCTAATATTGTACAACATGCTGTCAGCCTGGCTCCCTTCAACAGCTTGATAAACATGATCAGATAATGAAAATCAGGTTAGACTCTGGTCCAATACTGCAAAATGAGGAGGACAAGCATTCTATAGAAAATGATATTAGGATAGGTTTATCTGTATTTGTTTAGCATGGATGGCTTTCATTAGCAAGTAGGAGTGTTAATTTGATGATATCCATGTGTCTTTTAAATAGAAGATGTCATGGCCATTTGTCATGGCCATTTGCTGACTTCACAAATGCACCAAAAGATATCCGGATAAAGTGTGATAATAGTGGAACATATTAGCCAAAATATTTAAAATTGTGAAAAAGAATAGAAGCCCAAATGCTGTTTGATGTGTGTGTGCAGAATTTGTGGCGATGTAGAGTAAAACATCATTATTGGAGGACTATGGGAAGATGGACTAGGAAGCTCCCAGAATCAATCTTCTACCAAAACAACTATTAAACTGGCAAAAACTATCTGAATCACCTACTTCGGAATTCTGCATTTTAGGGGAACACTTGTAGCATCCAGGGAAGAGCTGGATGAAGAGACTGGTAAATTGCAGTAATATCTGAATGTTACCTTCCCTGTAATGGCTTACCATCACCCATTCCACAACCACATGGCAGGCAGCTGTGGGAATTGCAGCCCACATTCCAGGTGCAGCTTGCTGGTGCCAGCAATACCATGCAATGGGTCAGCATAGACAATGGGAATTTATTAGCTCATGTATTTGAGCCTAAGAGAAATTCCAAATCAAGGCATCATCCAGGTGATGCTTTCTTCCTCATGACTGGTGTTCTGGGACTGCCAGTGATCCTCGATACTTAGCTCTTCTGTCACATGGCAATGGACGTGGCAGCTCTTGGCCTCTCAGTTCTCTTCCAGACTGCATTGAATTTCAGCTTCTTGCTTCCCATGGTTATCCGTCTAAATTTCATTCTGCTATTAATAATAGGATTAAGACCTGTCTTGGGCCACAGCTTAACTGAAGTAACCTCATCAAAAGGTCCTAATTACAATAGGTTCACACCCAGAGTAATAGATTAAGAACACTTTTCTGAGGGGTACATCCAGCTCCAAACCACTACACTTCACCATCTGGACCCCAGAACACAGTTTTCATGCAAAATAAATTCCTTCCACCATAACATCCCAAAAGCCTTACTTAAGTCATTTAAAAGATACAATGCTACTTACAAAGTTTCATCACAATAAGTTACGGGTGTGGTCTGCCTTGGGGCACAATTCCTCTGTGGACCAGTGAGACCTAGAGAACAAGTTATCTGCTTCCAATATTCAGGGGAGGGACAGGCATAGGGTAGACATTCCCATTCCAGTAGGTAGAAATTGGAAGGAAAACAGGGATCATGGTCCCAAACAATTCCAAAACTCAGCAAGGCAAACTCCATTAGATTTCAAGTTCTGAGAGTCATCTATGGAATGATATTTTGTCCTTGGACCAGATGGAGTGGCAGGCCCACCCCTTCTCAGGGCTTGTGCAGCAGCCATGCTCTCTCTTCCTGAACACTGGGATGAAGGTCCTAAATTCTCCTAGCATTGCAGAGGTAGCCAGGCTCTCCATGAATGGTGGGACACAGGCCCCACCCTCTCTGAGCATTGGAGTGGCAGCATTCTCCCTGAACAAAGGTGCACAAGGCCCACCCTCCAAGTGCCAGGGCAAGTGACCTGCCCCCTCTAAGAGCAGGTGTGGATCTGCCCTATCCATGCACATGGGTGGACCCACTCTCTTGGCCCAAGGAGATCTCTTCAGTCCAGACCTTGGCTTCCACAGTTCTACCCTTGAAGTCACTCCTCCTTCAATTTGTCCTTTCTTTGTCCCTTTCAGTCCATGATGGCAGTGGTTCCACTCATACAAATTTCACAAAAACTTTTCAGCTTCCATGTAGTTCACAGGGGTCCAAACCATCAAACAGAAGGACTTTCCACAGATTCTTCCTGCATAGCTGCATGTCCAATCCTGACTTCTATTGAAATGACTGGCTGGTTCCATGTTCAGTTAAACCCTTATATGGAGCCCTATTCTCTGGGGGCTCCCATCCCAGGCCACAGCTTAACTGAAGTAACCTCATCAAAAGTTGTACTTACAATGGGTTCACACCCACAGGAATGGATTAAGTTTAAGAACATGTCTTTAGGGAAGCGGCTGTGGCTCAATCAGTAGGGCTCCCGTTTACCATATGGGAGGCCCCGGGTTCGGTTCCCGGGTCCTCCTGGTGAAGGCAAGCCCGCCCGCACAGTGTGGTTAGTTGACCCAGCGAGCACAAGCAGCAAGGGGGGGGGATAAATGAATAAATAAATAAAATCTTAAAAAAAAAAAAAAAACATGTCTATTTAAAAAAAAAAAAAAAGTTCCAAGGGAACTGTGGGACATCATCATGCATACTAATACATGCATTAAAGGAGTTCCAGAAGGACGAGAGAAAGGGGCAGAAAAGATATTTGAAGAAATAATGGTGAAAACTTCTCAAATATGAAGAAAGGACTATACACATCCAAGAAGTTCAATGACCTCCAAGCAGGACAGACTCAGAGAGATTAACACCAATGCACATTATAGTGAGATTGTTAAAATCCCAAGAGAGAATTTTGAAAGCAGCAAGAGAGAAGTGATTTGTCACATACAAGGGATTGCTAATAAGATTGACAGTGGTTTCCTCATGAGAAACTATGGAGGCCAGAAGGCAGTGGGATGACATATTTAAAGTCCTTCAGAAACACACACACACACACACACACACACACAAAACTGTCAACCAAGAATTCTATGTCCAGCAAAACTATCATTCAAGAATGAAGGCCAAATCAAGACATTTACAGATAAACAAAAACTGAAAGAGTCCATTACCATAAGACCTGCTCTGTAAGAAATGCTCAAAGGAGTTGTGGTAGTTTAAGGCTGTGACAGTTTGAAGCTCGGTGGACCCCAGAAAATCCTGTCTTAATGCTAATCCATTCCTGTGTGTGTAAACCATTGTAGATGAGACCTTTTGATTAGATTCCATTAAGGTTCCTTTCTTTGGATTAGATCACTTCTATAGGGCATGGCCCAAAGTGAGTCTTAATCCTCTTACTGGAGTCCTTTATAAATGGAGGAATACAAAGCCACAGACACAGAAGTTCACAGAGACAGAAAGAAGCCCCCAGAAGTTGAACCTGGGAGAGAGAAAAGCCACAGATGAAGCAGCCTGATGCTGAAAGCAACGAGGGCCAGAGGAGAGGGGAGAGCAGACCAGCATTGTGCTCTACTATGTACTTGATCATCCCCAGCTGCAGCCTGGGGAGAAAGCATCTCTGATGATGCCTTGATTTGGCCACTTTTAGGGCCTCAGATCTGTAAGCTTTTAACCTAATATATCCCATTGTAAAAGTCAACTCATTTTTGGTATGCTGTTCCCAACAGCTTTTAGCAAACTAAAACAGAGGCTTTTATGGACCCCAGAAAAATCATGTCCTTAGAGCTTATCCATTCCTGTGGATGTGAACCTACTGTAGGTGGGAACTTTTGATTAGGTTACTTCAGTTAAGGGCCTTTTGAGTAGGTTACTTCTGTAAGGTGTGACCCAGGGTGTGTCTTAATCCTCTCACTGGAGTCTTTTATAAATGGGATGAAGCCACAGAAAGCCAGAGGAAGCCAGAAGCTGATAGCAATGAAACCTGGAAGAGAAGGGATAGATCAGCAGACACCAGCATGTGCCTTGCCATGTGACAAAGGGGTCCAGGATCACCCACAGCCAGTCTTCAGGAAGAAAACCTCACCTGATGATGCCTTGATTTGGATATTTTTCTTAGCCTCAGAACTGTAAGCTTGTGAGCTAATAAATTCCCATTGTAAAAGCCAACCCATTTCTGGTATATTGCATTTTGGCTACCTAGCAATCTAAAACAGGAGTCCTTAAGGCTGAAATAAAAGGACACAAGACAGTAACTGAAAGCTGTAAGAAGAAATAAAGAATGTTGATCAAAGTAGCTCATAGGTAAATATAAAATCCTGTATTTTTCTTTTGGTTTATAACTGTTTTCCCCAACTATATGACATAATAGGCTAATGTGTCAAGCACGGTTAAAATCTATATAAATTGGGATACTACATATAAAGATGAATTCTGAGCCCATATCATTATAAAGGGAGATGTATGGAGATGAATGGGAATAGAGCATTTGCATATTCCTGAAAATAAGTTGGCATTATTCAAACCAGGTTGTTAATAGTTTAAGATGTTAATTGTAACCACAAAGGCACCACTAAAAGAAAATAATGAAAAATATAGAGAAAGCAAAGGAAGGGAATAAAAAAAGTATACTACAAAATATCAAATACCAAAAGAAAAAAGAGGCAGAAATGGAATAATCGATGGACAAAAATAAGACATACAGAAAACAGCTAAATGGCAGAAGTAAATCCTTTTTTTTCTCAGTTATTACCTTAAATGTTCATGGATTAAACTCTTGTCTTAGTTTGCCAAAGGGCTGCCTATGCAAAATACCAGAAATAGTTTGGCTTTTATAAAGGGGATTTTATTTAGGGTAAAAGCTTACAGTTCCAAGGCCATGAAATGTCCAAATCAAGGCAGCATCAGAGGTGTTTCCTCACCAAAGTCAGCTAGTTTCGTGCCACAGAAGATGGCCACTGATCTCTGCCTTCGCCTCCAGAATCTACAGTCTCCTGGAGATCAGCTGTGGGCAGCCAGGCATATGGCTTGTGTCCTCAGCCATGGGCTGCGCCATGGACCCAGCCCCTTGGGGGCCTCTTTCTGTGCCTCTGTGTTCTGCTGGTTCCAGAACCCGGGACTTCTCTCAGCCTCTTGGAGCTTTCCTGCAGTCCTCTCTCTCACATGGTAGAATCAAATATGGCAGCTCCCTTTTCCTGTGTCTGTCTCTCTCTTTCCCCGTTTTTATCAGACCCAGCAAGAAGGCAGAGACTCAACCTGAGTCACATCTCACATAGTCCAGTCAAAAGGGTCTCACACCCACAAGAATGGATTCGTTCAAAAACATAATCTTTCTCTTTTTTGGGATTCATAAAAGAACTTCAAACTCACAACTCTCTTATAAAAAGATGGAGATTGGAATATTATATGAAAAAAAAAACACAATCCATCTATATTCTGTTTATAAGAGAGACACTTTAGATACAAAGACACAAAGAAGTTGAAAGATAAAGAATGGAAAAAATATTCCATGCAAATAGTAACCAAAAGAGAGCCAAAGTGGCTACATTATTGTCAGACAAATTAACTTTTTCAGAAAAGGTATTTGACAAAATCCAACATCCTTTCATGATAAAAATTCTCAGAAAACTAGCAATAGAAGGGAACTTTCTCCACATGATAAAGCCATTTATGAATACCCCACACAAAACATCATACACAATGGTCAAAGACTGAAAACGTTTCCCCTAAGGTCAGGAACAAGACAAGGATGCTCTCTCTCACCGCCGTTATTCAACATTGTACTGGGAGTTCTAGCCAGAGCAAGTAAGAAAAAGAAATAAAGGTCATCCACCTTGTAAAGGAAAACTATCCCCATTCACTATCCCCATTTGCAGATGACATGGTCCTATATGTAGAAAATCACAAAGAATCTAAAAGAAAGCAAATTTCAGGAGTACAAGATCAACACATAAAAATCAGTTGTGTTTCTATACATCAGTAATGAACAATTTGAAATGGAAATCAAGAAAACAATTCCATTTACAATAAAATCTAAAAGAATAAAATACCAAGGAATAAATTTAACCAGGGAATTGAAAGATTTGTACACTGAAAACTACAAAATATTACTGAAAGAAATTGAAGACCTAAATAAATGGAAAGACATCCCATCTTCATGGATTGGAAGACCTAATATTGATAAGATGTCAATACTGCCTAAATCAACCCACAAATTCAATGCAATCCTTATCAAAATTCCAGCAGCCTTTTTTGCAGAAATGGAAAAAAGATCCTCACATTAATATGGAATTGCAAGGGGCCCCAAATAGCCAAAAGAATCTCGAAAAGGAAGAATAAAATTTGAGCACTCACACTTTCTGTTTTCAAATTTTAACACAAAGCAACAGTAATTAAAACAATGTGGTACTAGCATAAGGGTAAACCAATGGAATAGAATTGAAAGTCAAAATATAAATCCACACATCTATGGCCTGTTAATTTTTGAGAAGGGTGCTGTATTAGTCAGCCAAAGGGGTGCTGGTGAAAAATACCAGAAATTGGTTGGTCTTTATAAAGGGTATTTATTTTGGGTAGAAGCTTACAGTTACTAGGCCATAAAGCAAGTTTCTTCCTTCACCAAAGTCTGTTTCCATGTGTTGGAGCAAGACAGCTGCCAACATTTGCCAGGGTTCAGGCTTCTTGGGTTCCTCGCTTCCTGGGGCTCCATTTATCTCCAGACTCAGCTCCTCTGTTTCCTCCACAAAGTCAGCTGTAGATTATGAGGCTCTCTAGGCTTTGTCTCTCTCCACAAGGCCAGCTGTAGACTATCAGGTGAATGGCTTGTCTCTATCCCGGGGCCTTCTCTCCTTCCTCTTGACCAAGCTCCTCCGTCTGCTCGCCTTCCTGGGCTCCAGCATCAAAACTCTAACATCAAAACTACTACAACTCTGTCCTTTGCCTTGCCTTTTACATTTGATTCCCCACCCACCAAGGAGTGGGGCTCAACGCCCTACTGACATGGCCCAGTCAACACCCTAATCATAACTTAATCATGCCCAGATGAACAGACCAGTTTACAAGCATAATCCAGTATCTATTTTTGGAATTCATAACTATATCAAACTGCCAAACTGCTACAGGTGCCAAGTCCATGCAATAGGAAAGATATAGTCTCTTCAACAAGTTTTACTGGGTCAATTTGAAATCCACATGCAAAAGAAAGGATTTTGGACCCTTGCCACTTACCATATACAAAAATTAATTCAAAATAGTCTTTACCACATAAATATGAGTTAATACTACAAACTATTTCAAGAAAATATAAAGAAATATCTTCAGGACCTTCTATTAGGCAATGGATTTTTAGATTTTATACCAAAAGCATAAGCAAAAAAAGAAAAAATAGATAAAATGACCTTCATAAAAATTAAACAATTTTGTGCATCAAAGGATATTATCAAGAAAGTGAAAGGGGGTGGATGTGGCTCAAATGGTTGGGCATCAATCTCCCATAGGGAGGGACCTGGGTTTGATCCCCGGGACCTTCCAGTAAAATAAAAATATAGAAGGTGTGCAGGCTGCCAGGCCCCATGAGCGGGTATGCCGCCAGGCCCTGCCAAGCCACACAGCAAGATGATGACATAACAGGAGAGTTACACAAGGGACAGCCAAGATGAGATGCGCCAAAAAAACAGGAACTAAGGTGGCGCAGGTAGCAGAACGCCTTTCTCCCACATCAGAGGATCCCAGAATCGAATCCTGGTGAAGACAGGAGGAGAAAGATGAGAAGAGAGGACAGGAAACAGACACATAATTGCCCAGCGAATGGACACAAAACAGCAAAAACGGGGGGGGGGGGATTAAAATGGATCAAAGTAAATAAATAAACCTTTAGGGGGGAAAAAAAAGTGAAAAGACAGCTTACAGAATGGGAGATAATATTTGGAAAAAATATTTTCCAAAAATCTCATAAGCGTTTAATATCCAGAACATATAAAGAACTCCTACAACTCAACAGGATGGAGACAAACAACCCAATTTAAAAATAGGCCAAGGAATTGAACAGATATTTCCCTAAGGATATGCAAATGACCGGTAAGCACATGAAAAGATGTTCAACATCATTAGTCATTTGAGAAGTGAAAATCAAAACTGCTATGAGATACTACTTCACATCCACTAGAACGGTTGTAATCAATAATATGGAAAACAACAGATGTTGGGAGCATGTAGAGAATAGGAACCCTAGTGCCTTGTTTGTGGGAATGTAAAATGGTACAGTGCCGTGGAAAACAGTTTGGCAGTTCCTCAGAAGCATTAAACATAGAATGACCACATGACTTGGCAATTCCACTTCTAGCTATATACCCAAGAATTGAAAGCAGGAAATAGAACAGATATTTGTACACTAACGTTCACAGCAGCATTATTCACAGTAGGCAAAATATGGAAGCACCCCAGGCATTCAACAGGAGGTGTATAGATAAGCAAGACATGGTGGAATATTATTCAGTCATGAAAAGAAGCGCTGATACTTGCTAGAACATGGATGAACCTCGAATAGGTCGTGTTGTGTAAAATAAGCCAGACACAAAAGGATAAGCGCCCTGTGACTTCTCACCCATGCAGCTGTTCACTGTCCGTGTAGTCATGCCCAGTGGCCTTGTAGCAGAGCGGGCTTGCCTGCCAAGGGTCTCACCCTATGAACATGTGGAAAAGCGGGTGGAAAATGGGAAGTCCATTGGTTCATTTGTGGGCCAGCAAAACTCCTTAGAGGTGCCCCTTTATGGCATAATCTGACCATTGAAAACTTTTTTAGTTTTCAAAGAGGACTAAAGCTATGGTGAGAAAGGCAAGGTTGGAGGTTGGTCCTGCAGGAGTGAGTGTTTTTAGGAGGAAAGAGTCACAGGGTCTTAGCATGGGAGGCAGGAAACGGGCTTATCCAATCTCATCATTGCTACACAGCTCAGAGGCTTCAGAACAAGGAAATAATTGCTGCTCAGCTATTGTAGAATTTTCCCTGACCAGTACTTCTGCTTGAGCATATGAGAACTATTCATTTTAAAGCTAGAAGAGTCATAAATAATGCTGAATGTACATGTAAAAGAAAAAGGTAATTGATAGTGGAGAGGAAAAATCTGAGTCCATAGGAAAGATAGCTGCTTGCAATCCATGGAGGAAAAGAGAAATGGAATGCAGCATCAGGTAGGAGCGGAGAGGTCAATGTCACTAAAGCTCGGGATCATTTTGAGATCTCTGCTTTCTTGAGTGCCCCAGAGGGCTGAGAAAGGGTGGGAATTGCAGTTTGGAGGAGGAGCAGCAGGGCAGAAGCAGGAAATATTTATAAAAAGGGAAATAGTTGGGGTGGAATTAGGTAGGTCAGGTGGTGCTGAGAGGTCTCTGCACTGCTGCCAGTTTCTTCCTGAAACCTTACACATCATGCCCTTAATAAAGTAGTTTTGTTACTTAGCCTTCCCATGTTGTTGTCATGATTTTAGCTATAAGGGACAGTTTTCTTTTGCTTCTAGCATATCCGTGCCTTGGAAGGAGCCCCACTCTTGGGGTTTGGCAGTGCTGGCAGAGTGCCTGGCAGTTTTATTATTGCATTCCCAGAAGCTTAGAGATCCGAGTATCTGCTAAAGGAGCAGTGTTTGGTGCCAACATGGTGGCGACCCGGTGGGCTTGGGGGCCCAAACGAGGCTGGGTGAGTGGCTGGCTGGGTGAGGGCTCCGCGGAGAGCGGCTGCAGGAGGGCTGGGGACGTGCTCGGGACGGTCACTTCTTGTCCTGCTCCCTTTGGAGGGGAATGTGCAGGAGAGAGCAGAGGATGACAGACGTGAAGCTCAGAAATATATTCTGTCCTGGAGGTGCACAGAAGCAGGGCAGGGCGAGAAGAGGAAGAAACCTACCTCCTTATCAGCTTCCTGAATCCCACTCCCCACGATGACGCCAAGAAGGCAAAGGCCAAGCAGTGGTGATGTGCTCGGGTTAGGGTGATGCACGTGGGAACATATGGCACGACAAGTGATGTTAACTGAGCTCGTTACAACCCACCAGTCTCCTTCCTGGGTGGAAAGACACTGGCATGGGAAGCGGCTGTGGCTCAATCAGTAGGGCTCCCGTTTACCATATGGGAGGCCCCAGGTTCGGTTCCCGGGGCCTCCTGGTGAAGGCAAGCCCACCCACACGGTGTGGTTAGCTGACCCAGCAAGCACAAGCAGCAAGGGGGGGATAAATGGATAAATAAATAAAATCCTTTTAAAAAAAAAAAAAAGAAAGACACTGGCAAGTGAAGGTTTCTTGTTGCTCTGTAAATTTGGGTGCAAATACAGGTGGATTAATTCTAACTTCCCTCCTGGCTGGTATCAAAGTAATCAAAAATGCCGTTTAGTTTTAGATACAGCAAGGAGCATGTTGCTACTTCGTGAGGAGCTAGACTTACGTATTTGTACGTAAGCTCTCTGCTGCACAGCTAAGCTTGAGTGGGAATGGCATGTGAGGCTGGTGGGTGTCATGGCCCAAGATCGGCTTTTATTCCTCTTACAAGCTGCACAGTTAGCCTGTTTCTGTTTCATGGAGGCTCGCAGAAAACACAAGGCTCCTGGGGCAGAGACAAAGGACATTGTTACTTAAGGGACAGCAAGCAGCACAAGCATCCTCATGTTTGCCGCAGCACCCCATGTTCCCCATCCCTTAAGTCTGCCCCTTGCCATCATAACCCTGAAAAGCGGCCCAGGGAAAGAGCACTGAGCCTTGCATCCTCGGTGGGCCCAGGATGACCGTGCCAGGATGCTCAGCACCCACGGCGGAGTGCCTCCAACAGCTGGGTTGGAAGCTGTGAGGAAAGGGAAATTGGGAATTCTCAGTGACCACGGTTGGCAAGAGTTCAGGAGGCTGCAAGGATGGCAGTTTTGACCCAGAACCTGCGGCACCTTGGGGCTCATCTGGTCACCTCATAAGCACTGCTTCAGATTTTCTTGGCTTTGCCTGCGTCTTATTTCAGCTCTTGATGCAGCAGCCAGTTCTGTCTTGTTCTGACTGGCTTCACACCTGGCAGCACCTGCTGGGTGCCCCTCTGGGGAGAGTGGGGGGAGAAGCTGATCAGTAGAGAAAAGTTTGCCCCTTCTCCCCTGCATGGAAAAATAGCCTGAGACATTTCTCACACGGTCTTGCTGGAATTGCCCTCGGCCCAGGTAGCAGTGGCCAGCGTGATCCAACACATCCTTGGGCGTCTTTTCTCCTTTCCTGCTTTGCTCCCCCATCCCTCTTTCCTGCTTCCCGGGATCACACAACCAACAAAGAACTCCATGGCTTGCTTTCTGGGGAACTCGGGGTAGGACAGTTGCTTCTGGGGTAAATCACCATTCAGATAGTGGTAAGGATCCAGTGTTGGGGTAGGTGGGTGTCTTAGTCTCCCAGGGCTGCTTAACAAAGTACCACAGACAGTAGGAATGCCTTGTCTCACAGCCTGGAGGCCGGACGCAGGGCCCGCGCCCCGAGCTCTGCAGGGTCCTGGCAGGGCCACGGCACACCTGCCTCTGTCACAGGCCCCCGTCTCGCTGTCTAAACACCTCTTCTCATAAGGACACTGTGCATATTGGAGCCTGAACTCATCGTCACAGGGCCTGTTCCCAAACAGGACCACCCTCGTGGGTCCGGGGGTTAGGACTGGAGCAGGTCTCTCTCAGAAACACAGCTTGGCCCATGCCCTGGGGCTGCTTGGGAGGCCGTGAGTGTGCAAGGCCAGGCCTCCGTCAGACAAGCGGTTCCCAAACCTGGCTGCACACTAGGCACCCGGGAGTTCAAAGATCCTGATGCCGAAGTCATGTACCAGTTACATCCCATATACATAATTATATAGATTTTCAGGGT
>JAKSZT010054013.1:626400-646468 GCA_026826555.1 Tolypeutes matacus
ATTGATATACACTGTGGACAGATCATATGGTATGTGAATATATCTCAGTAAAACTACTTAATAAATAAATAACTGCAAGAATAGCCAGAAATAGCAGCTCTGTACAGCAGGGGAAGCGCAGAGAGATGGAGAGGTAAAGAATTCTCTTGTTTGTCTGTTTATTATTATTATTATTGAAATAATGCAAATGCTCTAAGAATGGTTGAAGTGCTGAACGCACAACTATGTGATTATGCCATTGATTGTATACTTTGGATTAACTGTATGCTTTATTAATATGTATCAATAAAATAGATTTGTTTAAAAGAAATTCCACATGGGAAACGGACGTGGCTCAAAGGTTCGGCGTCCGTCTACCATATGGAGAGACCAGGGCTCGATCCCCGGTACCTCCCGGTAAAAAAAAAAAAAAGAAATTCCACAGAATGATAGTTCTGATAGTTCAGACACTTAAACAGTGACGCAACCACTCTGCTCTTTAGAGTTAGAATTAAATTTAAAAAAAATTTTTTCACTGCATCTACTCTTTCCAAGAGCTCCATCCAATAGCAGACTTCATGGGCCTGATATATGATTCCAGTTACATCCAGTTTCTCAGAAATACATGTTAGGTAAGCGAGGTACACTTACACAGACACAAGGTTTTACTGGCTTAGAAAGCTAAGGAGACGCCATGGAGTAAACAGGTAAGGTGGTGCTAGAGAAAGCATCTGAGGAATGTGGGGAGGCGGGAGTTCCCCTCCCCCCTGACACCTCGCCCAAGGACCCCAGGGCCGAAGTGCACTGCCTTCCCCCGCAGGCTGGCCCCTGGCAGCTCTGACTAGGTGGCCCTGCTCTGTTGTGGGGAGAACGGCATCAGACACACCTGGGGACAGGGGTGGGGAGGGGGGCACCTGCAGGGGAGACACACCTGGGGGCAGGTGGCACAGGAGCACCTGTAACAGGCACCCCTGGGGACAGGGGTGGGGCACCTGCAGGGGAGTGGGGCCAGATGGAGCTGCAGAAGCTGAACACAGTTCACTCCCGGGTTCAAAGCCTTGGCGAGTGCTGGCGAGGTTCTGGGCTGAGGCGGGCTAGTCTCCCTCTTATCGAAGAAACGTCCTATTTGCAGACTTTTAGATCCCTTGAAAGACTCTCAGCCGCACTGAAAAAAGGCCGCCTCCGAGGAAACCACTAGTCTGCCCGCATTGCGTCGCGCTGATACCCAGGCCTGGCACAGCACCGGGAGGGGCCGCCTGAGAGCAGGCCCTTTGCGGGTCTCAGGGAGACAGGGGGCGCCAGGGAGCGGGGCAGGAGCCACCCGTCTGTCCTCTGCCCCGGGGGTGCCCCGCGCGCGGCCGGGCTGGCCCACGCAGGCCTCGAGGCCCGCCTTCCTGCCCGCGGCGCCTCGCTTTGCACGGCCTCGGGCGACTCTCACTGCTCCCTCCTCGCTGCCCTCGCTCGGCCCGACACACCTAGGCCGGGACAGTCGCTGCGGCTCCCCGCGCAGCCGAACCCGGGGCCGTGGCCCGCTTTCGGCCGACATACGAGCGCAGCGTGACGCGTCCAGGCCGAGCGCAGGCGCGAGACCTACTCCGTTTGCTTCAGCGCGCGAGAAAACTTTTGCAGAGCGCTTCTGAAAGCCTGCAGCAGGAAAGCGCCAAGTTCGCTGCTTGTCTCCTGGATGTCCGGGTCAAAGCTGCCGAAGAGCGGGGAAGAAATCCGGATGTCCGCCCTGCCGGCCCGCAGCAGCCCCGCGCGCAGCTCCTGCAAGATCAGGTCGTATTTCTGCTGGTCAAACCCGGACGTGCCCAGCTCGTCCTGCGGGTACGCGGCGCCCTCGGGGTAGCAGTCCTTTGGCACCGGGAACTCCACGCACGTCAGCTTGGGGAGCGCGCAGAGGGCAGCAAAGAGGCGCTCCAGGGCGCGCGCGGACAGCGGGTTCCCGAGGAACCTGAGCTCCTGGAGCTCCCGGCAGGGGCCCAGGGCCAGGGCCATCCTGCCCACGTGGCTGTCCGCGATGCTGCACTCCTCCAGCGTGAGCACCTGCAGCGTCTGGGCCGCGCGGCCCAGCAGCCTGCAGAAGGTGGATGGGAACAGGCCTACCAGGTTGTGCCCGCTGAGGTCCAGCACCTCCAGGTGGGTGGCATGGGGGCAGCTTGCCAAGAAGGCCATATCCGCGTGGTCCAGGGAGCAGTGGGCCAGGTCCAGAGCTCTCAGCGGGGTCCTGAGGGGGCTGCAGACAAGGTGAGAACAGCACAGGTGAGGGGCTGCTGGATGGGTGGCCCTCTAGCCATTGACCTGTGACAGGGACTGGCAAACCACAACCACGGCCCTCGACAAATCCAGCCTCCTGCCTGGCTTCGTACAGCCCTTGGGTGGAGAATGGTTTTTATATTTTCTAATAGTTGGAAAAAATCAAAAAAGAATATTTTGTGACACATGAAAATTATATGGAATTCAGGTTTCAGCACCCATAAGTGAAGTTTTATTGGAACCCTGCCATGCTCACTCACGTGCGTCACGTCTGCGGCCACACTGGCGGCAGCGGCCATATGCCCAGAGCCTAAGCTCCAGAGGGAGTTTGCTGGTCTCGTCACTCGGTGGAACCTGCTCTGTACAAGTAGCCCCTGACTGCTGTGGGGTGCGACTCAGATGGGAGAGTGTGCAGGAATAAGGAATTGCCACAGGTACCTAGGAAGGGAAGTTGGGGGACCAGGGAATATGCATTCTGCTTTGGGAGGTCTGCTGGAAATGTCCAACAGGTGGCGCTTATCAGTGAGGGCTTCTTGGAGGAGGCGGCCTGTGGGCCCACCTGGTGTCCAGGGACAAGATGTGTGGGAAGTGCTTCTCACTACCTCCCGGCACCACCCTGCCCCAGCCTCCCAGTTGGTCTCCCACATTTTCCCAACACAGCAGCCAGGAATCTGTCAAGGTGTAAGTGAGGGCACATCCGCCTCTGGAGTGAAAGCAGAGTCCCGCGAAGGCCTGCACTGCCTGCTCCCTACCTCCACCCACGCTGGCCTCTTGGACTCTCAGATGCGCCCCCATTTCCTCTGCCAGGACCGATGTCCCCCACGCCCACCCGACTGGCTCAAACGTCCACCAGGGAGTCCTCTCCTCACCACACCATCCCAAACTGCAGCCCAGCCCCACCCCAAGGGTCCCAGGACTTGTGCGGATCCTGACACGGCAGGTGGAGGGGGCTGTAATTCCCCATCTCTAATGAGGCTGTGTCCAGGAGAGCACCTCCGCGTGCTGCCCGGCCCAGCTGTCCTTGTTGAGAACTGGCACTTTCTGGGCAAAGAACAGGACAAAACTGGCAACTCCACAGAGAAGAGGGAGCTGGAAAGAGGCTCCTTCATGCCCTCCTACCATGGGCTTGTCCAGATGGGGCCCAGAAGAGGAGCAGGCCTGGGAGAAGAGGGCGTGTGGAAGTGGACCCTGCCCCCTTCTCCCCCATAACCCCTTCCCCCTCCCCCCCCAACCTCCACCCAATACCCCGCTCCCTTACTCCCCCCACTCACTCACCACCCATCCCAGTCTCCAGCCCACTGCTGTCCAGGGAAAAGCCAGATCAAACACCAGTCACTTGGGTGCCAGGGCCCCTCCCACACCCCCCTTCAGGGCAGCAGGCACAAGCTGGTGGCCTCGACTGCTTTGCTGACTTCCTGCCCATGAGCGGCCCATGCCACACGCTTCTTGCTTCCATCCTGCACCCTCAGCCGTGTGGATGTCTCCCAGTGAGGCAGCTGCAGCCTCTCTCCAAGCTGGTCTCCAAGCACTCTGCGCAGGCGCTGGCCAGGCGAGGGCCAGGAGAGGCAGGGAAGGTCCTCCCATACAGCAGGGCCAGGGCAGAGGTGGGGGGCTGGACACAGCCCCCACCCCGCGACCTCCAGGCGGCCAGGGCAGCGCCGTCGGGCAGCCGTGCTCACACCCCGAGCGTCCCTCGGGTGGGCCTTGGAGTTCAGTGTAAACAGAAGGTAGCTTCGAGCACTGCTCCTATCTCTTGCCACCATGAAGCCACACTGTGCTGGTGTGGAGACCCTGCCTGCGTCAGGCCTGTTCCACGCAGGCCATCGTGGGCGCTGTGGCTCAGCCTCCAGACCCGTGTGGCAGCAGACGCTCCTACCTCCTGGAACCTCCCGGGTCACGGCCCCCGCTCTCCTCCTTCCCTGACCTCTGCCCCTGCAGCGCCCTGGCTCAGGGTCGCCGCTGACCCTCCTCTCAGGTCTGTGGGTCCCCACAGAAGCCAGAGTGATTCTTGTAAAAGTGAAGCTGATCAAGCCACGCTCCAGCTCACAGCCTCCAGGGTCTCGTCCCACTCAGGACAAGCTGAAGTCCCCCTCTCCCTTCCCCACCTGCTCCCACTGCCCCCTTGCTGCCCTGGCCACTCTCTTACTGACCCGCGGCCCCCTGCTGGTTTCTCGGACCACTTTCCCCAGGCCTTTTCACCAGTGGTCACTTGATGATCGAGGCCTTCTGTGGCCACCCACCCGTGTCCACTCTCCCTTGCACCTGACATGCTCCACCCTCAACCTCCGCAGGGACCTAGGGCAGGCGGGGGCCACTGTGGCCACCAGACAGGCCCACGCTGGGGCACAGCTCCACCCACAGAGCGGAAGTTAGTTTGCGACGGGCAACAGGAAAGAACATCGGCGGCCAAGGCTGGAGGACTGCCCTGCCAGGTGCAATCTGCCTGAATGTGGACCACGTCCCCCCCCAACCCCCCCGGCAGCAAGGCCACACCAGGGCTGAGGACCCCCGGCCCGCCCAGCATCCCGGGGCAGGACTTTATTCGTGCACGGGCTTGGGGACCCGCCTTGTCCTGGAGATTGGGGTGTGTGGAGGGCAGGAGGAAGGGGCCTTCCTCCCTTGCAGACCTGGGAGTGGAGGGAGCAGGAGGGTGGGCCCAGGCGCCTGCCAGGAGTCAGGAGCTAATGCATGGGCCCCCTGCAGCTTTGTAAGATGCCTGTAGGCTGGGGGTGCCGAAATGTAGAAAATACACCTTCAAACATACTAGTTCAAGAAGTGAAAAGTTGAATTTTCAAATACATTTTAATAAATATGCTTGTGGCAGGCAGCCTCTACCATGGCCCAGGGACCCCACCTCCCCCTGAGAGTGGGCTGGACCCTGAGACTGGTCACTAAGGAAGGTCACTTTTCCATCGGGCATGAAAGACTGCAGCTCGGCCGGGTGCCAGGTCCCCAGTTCGGGAGGAAGCCCTCTGCCCCCCCAGGCCAACCCCCCCCACGCGCCCAGGAACCCCCAGGCTGGGGTGGTTCGCTGCACAGCAGTAGGTAGACTTTAGTGCTTTCTAGAGATGATAATGGAGTTCCTTCTGCTTCATTTGCTAATTAGTAAATTTTTCTTTGCCTTCTCTCAGTCATCTCACAAAGGATGCTAACACCTCTTCCTCCTTGGGGGCTCTTGCTGAGCATCCCCTCAGCCCTTCCATGCTGTGTCCCACTGCTCTGGGGCGGCCCAGGCATGGAGTAAAAATAACTTGGGGGGAGCAGGTGTGGGCTCTGGTCTCCCTCCCCCACCCTGGAGCGTCTTCAGCCTCCCGGGTGAGGGCCTGGGCAGCCCTTCTGCGGCCAAGGGGCTGTGCACAGACCCTGACCTGCCCCCGCAGGTGGCTTCGCGGCGCTCCTGTGCCCCAAACTCACCCGAGCAGTTTCTGGATCTTCCCGGTCAGGGTGGAGAAGGCCACGCTCAGCTCGGTGAGCTGCGTCATGCGGCCGAGCGCCAGGGCGATGGTCGTGAGGCGGCCATCGTCGCCATCCGCTTCCTCGGCCTCGGCGGGGGCTGCCTCCAGGGCCTTGGCGGGCAGGGTGAGCGCGGCCAGCTGGGGGAAGCGCACGCGGCCCAGCAGCTGCTCCACGTGGCGGGCGTGCAGGCGCACGTTGTGCACCACCTCCAGCTTGCGCAGCGCGTCCGGCCCGGCCAGCTGCAGCACGTGCAGGAGCTGCCCGGGGCTCAGGCTGTCTGCCCGGAACGAGGGGCCGCGCAGCCGCAGCGGGGCCGGGCCTGCGGGCTGCAGGGCCTGTACCACCGCCTCAAAGTTGCTGCTCGTGACGAAGAGGTCGGCGAGCACCTCGACGGGGCGCCCGGGCGCGCGGGGCTCCGCCTGCAGCTCGCAGCAGGTCCTGGCCAGCAGCTCGGTGCGGCCCCACCTGCCCAGCGTGCTCCCGCAGGGGCACCGCGGCACCTGCACGTCGCGGATGCCCGTGAAGTCGGCCACCCGCAGCCGCGGGCCGAGGGGCGCCGGCGGGCGCACGTGGTCCCCGAGGCCGCGCGCACAGGCTTCCAGGCAGAGCCTGCAGGCGCGGTCCCGCAGGTCCGCGGGGTGCTCGGCGCTCGGCGCCAGCAGCGCCCGCAGCCGGAACTCCCGCAGCGGCCAGCGCGCCAGCAGGTCGCGGAGCACGTCCGCCTGCTCCAGCAGGTAGCTGGCCTTGAACAGGAGCGGGTAGAGGCCGTGGGCCACGCTCCCCAGGCTCTGGCGGGCCGCCGCGGCGTCCGAGGCCAGGGCCTCCGCCGAAAGCGAGCGCAGCGACTTCATGGGGCGCGCTCCCCTGCGAGTCCTGAGAGCCCCGGGAGGCCGTGCCCTTCACGCCTATTTTTAGCTGCAGCTGCTGTGGGCAGTCGCAGGCCGGCAGGCTGCCTGTCACCGATGGCTATTCTGGTCCTGGACGCCTGTCTGGCTGGGCCCAGGCCTGCGCTCGCGGCTCTCAGCTGGCTGAGCAGGAGCAGCTTCCTTTTGGCCCCGAGGGCTTGACTGCAAGGCCCAGCAGACACCTGGGCAGGACCCTGAGAACAGGGCCCGCAACCCGCCCCCCAGGGGTGACCACCCTGCCACACCCTTCCCAGGAGAGGCGCCTGTTTGGGGAGGCACATCTGCGGGGGCGGCAAGGCAGGGCCGGAGCCCGAGTCCCTGCGCTGCTCGCCTGTGCCCCAGCCCATCCCACCCAGAGAGTGAGGCCGGGCAGCTGGGCTGGTCGTGGTGCCCACGAAACCATCTTTCAACAGTGGCCTCTGGGTTAGGGACGTGGGACCACAGGTGGGCACACCTGTGGCAACGCTCCTGGTTTTAAGCAGAGACAAATGCTGCTGGCTGCTCAAGCTGTCCCGTGCCAGGCCTTTATTTCTCCGTGAGCTGTGGCAGGCTGAGGCCACCCCACTTCCCCCGGGGCTGTGCCTGGGGTGCAGAGGCACAGCTTGCCACCCTTTGGGTCCAGCAGGGGCGGGTGCCAAGGTCAGGCTGAGCTGGGACTCCAGCGGAAGATGGCCTGTGGCCTGCGCGGGGGCCAGGCCCTCTGCGCCGTTCCCTCCCGGCGCGATGCTGAGGGTGAAATGGGAATGCTCTGTGAACACCGGTGATCGCCACAGGTGTCATCTGTCAGGGCTGAGCCCTGAAGGTGTTTAAGTACTGCTGGCTCGACCAACACCCCCAGGGGCACCCCAGGGCCCCGGAGGCCCCAGGTCCATGAGCCTCACGGGGCAGTGTGGCCTGGACACAGAGAGGCAGGAGGAAGGGGTCCTACCCCAAGTCTGCGTCTCTGGGGGCTACAGTCAGGGTTAGCAAGGTGTCTTCCCTGCGCTTTGGCCCCAGGAAAAGCGTCCTGGGGGGAGCGGCACGCTGGGCGCCTGTGGGCGTGACCGCCCTTGACCAGGCCTAGTGTGGGGATGCAAAGGAGACTGCAGGGTCCCAGCCCCCTGCCCAAGCTGCCTTCCTGCAGTCCCATGAGCCCCGCTTCCCTAGGGAAAGACAGGAAAGGGTGTTTCCAGAGCCAAAAGAGCCATTTCCAGTGAAAACAAGAGAACTATGATGATGAGGGAGAAAAACAGGTTCCATTTATTTACATTCTTAATGTTTTGAACAAGTTGGTATTGAAACAAAGTAACAAAAGGAAACAGTTTACAACAGCTGGAAACTAACAATATTAGTTTCCTTTCCACCTCTGAAAAATGGCTTCCAAAACCGCTGACCTCCTGGCTTCCTGCCGTGCCCCACGTCCTAGCCACTGCGTCACAGCGTCCCGCGGTCCGAGAGAGGGCCACCCGGACCGCCTGGCCCTCCCCAGGCTCTGTTAGTCATATTTGGCTCCTTATTTTGGTGAGGGGTGGTCCTTCCTGAGCCCTGTTGGCGCTACCCAGGCCTCCCAGCCACAGGCTCTGTCCGGTTTCCAGGGTCCTGTGCCCCGGGCTAGGGTCTGCACCCCCACCCCAATCTGTGGGGGCTGCATGTGAAAACGCAGTGGGAAGCCTGTCCCAGACTCACCTGGGGGTGACCAGGCCCCCAGGGTTCTCTCAGGCCCGCTCAGGTACCGCCTGCGATGGCCACAGGCAACGTGTCAGGAAAGAAGTGGACCCGCTGCTCTGCCCCCGGCCACCCACCCCCCTCCCTGCGTGGCCTCTGATGCACCTGCCTGTGGGTTGTGTGGTACAAAGGCCGTGTCACCCACAGGACCTGGGGGTCTGCGTGCCCAGAGTGGGGGCGCAGCACAGGGAGGGCTCTGCAGCCGCCGGATGGGGGCACAGCACGGGGCGGGGCCTGCAGCCGCCGGATGGGGGCGCAGCACGGGGCGGGGCCTGCAGCCTGCTGGAAGGACCTGGGTTGGAGCCAGGCAGGCGAGTGGGGATGGGTTGATGCCCTGTGCTGGGCACCCCTGTGTCTGGCAGGGCAAGCCCCAGACCCCGTGTGGCTGTGCTGACCAGGGACCCTGTGTGGGGCTGCGGTGTGGGAGACACCCCCGCTTGGGCATCTCGTTTTTAGGCGTTGCTGGCAGGCCCTCCTCTTGCTGGATGCCCAGATGGATCATAGCTGTCAAAATAAGGATCGTTGTTAAAAGGCTGTTGGTTTGCTTACTAGTGTTTCAGAATTACTGAAAAGCAAAACAAAACAACAACAAAAAACAGGTCACCAGAGGCCTGTGCCAGCAACTCCCACCCCAAGTCCTGTGGCAGCAAAAGCTGGTGCTACCCGAGGGCATTCCTGGGGACCTGCAGGACAGACAAGCCCACAGTCAAGGGCACCCAGCATGGAGCAGGTGTGCTGGGAACCGGGGAGCAGGGGCTGCAGGGATGGAGGAGGAGGTGGGAGAGGGTGTCCACGGCCTGGCCTGAGTGGGGCCTGGCAGGGTGGATGTCCTGGAGGGGGCTCGCGTTCACCCCCTGCCCATGCCCTGGTGCCTGATACCCAGCAACGTGGCCCTCTTGAAAGCAAATTGGACCAAGAGAACATGATGGAGCAGTAAACAAAGCGTCAAGAGGCACTCGTGCCTAGCTTCACTCATGACAGGCCTGCGGGCGGTCAGTGGATTCAGATGGGAGCGTGGAGCAGGGCCACGTTACATCACACAGCCAGCGTCACCAGGCCTCCTGCCTGGCATGGCCCAGCTTGTGCCAGAACCAGGGGGCACACGTGGAGGGAGGCATGTGTGACCTGGGCTGCCTCGGGCCTGCTCCTGCAGGGAACAGGTGCCTTCTGTGTGATTGGCTGCCTTTTCCCAGAGCCTACATCCCGGGGCGGTGCCTGGGGTTCCAGAGCCGCCAGGACAAAATCCTCCTTGGCCCCCTCTGAATGCAGACACTGACACGCACGTCTTAACAGTGCGAGCCCACTCGTGCCTGCCCAGTGACGGGGCCTCCCAGGGGCAGATGGCAGCGGCCATGTGGGTGTCCCCAGGAGAGGCAGGGCTGGAGGCTGGAGCCCTGATCCCCTCTGTGCACGAGCCCGTCTACACCGCGATCACCTCCCCTGCTTCCAGAACATCACTCACCTTTCTGCTCTGCCCTTCTAGAGCCCAGCCCCCCTTCCACCTGGGGCCTGGGCCGGGGCTAGCCTGGAACAGCCCCCTGCAGTGCTCAGAGCTGCCTCCGTGGCACGGGCCACCAGGGAAGGCTTCCGTTCTCACAGACATCCCACCCGGGGCGCCTCGGGGCTGCTCCGGTGCTGGGTGGCTGCTGGCTCCCTTGAGCCTGGGGCCTTGGCAAGGGAGATACTCACTGTCGTGGTGAACTGGCCGCTGTCGAGCTGCTGCAGGGAACCCCTCCCAGGAGGAGCTGGGACGGTGCCCTGGGAGGGGGGCTTGGAGCTTGGGATCGAGGGGCCTTCGTCAGCAAAGGTCTGGGGAGAAGCTGGGACAGGCCGAGGTGGACGGAGCTGCTGCCCCCCGACGCGGAGCTCTCGGGGGCTGCGAGTGGAGGAGCTGGGTCAGGCACGTACCCTGGAAGACAGCCGGTTGCTTGGCGGCGTCACCTGTGGCCGATCTCTCAGCGGTTCTTACAGTTCACGAATGCTCAGAAGCACTCAGCTTTTAGACAGGGTGCAGATCGTTTCTCCTAAACATTCCAAGGAAGAGACAAGCAGGCTTTCGAGTGTATCTTCTCTGCCGAGGCCGCTGTGCTGGTTCCTCGGGGGAAAGGGCCTGCCTGACCCACAGCTTTGGAGGAGGGACCTGCACCTCCGCCAGCGTGGGGGCTCCTGGCTCGCCCTGAGGCCTGCTGGCATTAGAAGCTCCAGCACAGCCAAAGGCCTGAAGCCCCAGTTAGGCTGCTGGACAAGCGCTTCCTCATCCTGCCTTTTCTGAGCGCAGAGCCAGAGCCCAGTGTCGACAGAAGACCAGGCTCGGGACTGGCCGGCATGGTGGTCACCCGACCTGACGTCTGCCAGCAGAAAGCGCACTCGGTCGCGAGTTCCAGCTCCATGATGGTCAGACGTGCCGCCAGGGCAGATAGAATGAAGGTCAAGGGGGCCATGTGGTTAGAGCCAAAGCAGGAGCACAGGATGGGGGGCAGCCTGGCCGTGGGGGTGCAGCCTGGCTGTGGGGGTGCAGCCTGGCCGTGGGGGGCAGCCTGGCCGTGGGGGGGCAGCCTGGTGGGGTGCAGCATGGTGCAGGGGGCTGCAGCACCCCACGTCGGGCCTTAGCCTCCTTCCGGTCCTATGCACCACCACAGGGACTGCCCGGCCCTGCCCCGCGGGGCTAATGAGGGGGGCCGTGAGGAGCATCCCCCAGGCTCAGCTGACCAGCCGCAGAGTCCAGGCCCCCCAGGAGCTCAGCTCACCCGCCTGGGGCTGTTTCGGTCACAGCACCCTACGTGGTGTCTCTTGCCAGGTACTTTTCCGCGTCGTGGTGAGTGTTGTTTCTGGAAAGGCTGAGGGTAGCGAGCTGGATCCTCACATCTGACCCAGGGCAGATGGGCCCTTGGAGGACGCATGCTCCTCAGCCTCGCCCCCGAAGGCGGCTGCGGCCCCGCCCGCCCTGCGCTGGGCACCCCTGGCCGGTCTCACACGTGCCACCTCTGGCCGGCATGCTGGGTCTCCTGCAGGGCCCTGTGTGCCTGGAGACCACCTGCACCTCCTGTGCCTGGGCGGTGATCGCCAGCGCAGCCCTCTCTCCACGTGAAAGTGTGAGTGTCCTTGCTCTTTTTTTTTTTTTTTAACAAACAGCTTTAAAGAAGTATAATTGACACACGGTGAAGTGCACGTCCTTAGAGTGCACACCCTGATTCCTTGGTGCTTGTGTGTCCTTCCCGCGAAGCCACACAGGTGTGCACAGAGTAAGCCTTGCGCCCCTCCGTAAGCTCTCCCATCCCTCCCCAGGCGGCCCGTGATCTGCTTTCTGTCAGGACTGATCAGCTCACGTCTTCTACTTTTATGTGAATTTGACCGTACATTTGGGCTGTTTCCAGTTTTGGGCTATTACAAATAAAGCTGCTATGTGCATTCACGTACAAGTCTTGGTATGGACATGTGGCTTCGTTTATCTCGTGGAATGGCTGGGGCACATGGGTATATGTTAAACAGTATAAGAAACTGCCAAAGAGGTTTCCGAGGCGATTGTACCATCTTACATCCCCACCAACAGCGAGTGAGAGTCGCAGTTGCTTCACCTTCTCTCCAGCACTAGGGACAGCCAGACTTTCTTTTTAATTATAGGCATTCTAACAGGTGAATAGTGGTTTCTCGTCGAGGTTTTCCTTCCTTGTTCCCTAACAGCTAATGAGGTTGAGCAGCTTTCCATGTGCATATTTGCCATCCATATATGTTCTTTGGTTAAGTTTCTAGTCAAACCTTTTGCTCCCTATCTTTGTTTGGTTTTTGTTTATTTTCTCTTTGCTCAGCTCTTTATGTAGTCTGGATACAAGTCCTCTATAAGATATAAGACTTGCAGGTATTTTCTCCTAGTCAGTGATTGTCTTTTCATTCTCTTAATATTATCTTTTGAAAAATAGAAGTTGGACATTTTGTTGATGTTTAAGTTATCAATTTGTTCTTTTGTATGTCATGCTTTGGTTTTATATCTAAGTAACTCGAGGGCACAGAGTCCCTAAGTTTTCTTCTCCATGTTTTGTAGTTGTAGAGATGACACATTTTGAGTTAATTTTTGTATATGGCATGACATATGGATCAAAGTTCATTTTTTTCCATATGGATGTCCAGTTGTTCCAGCTCATTTGTGGAAAAGATGATCTTTTCTCCACTGACCTGCATTTGCAATTTTTAAAAAGGTAATTGTCCACATATATGTTGACCTATTTTCAGACACTTTATCCTGTCCATTTGTCTATTTGTTTGTATGTTAATACCACACTTTCTTGATTACTGTTGCTTTATAATAAGTGTTGAAATCGGGTATTGTTGTCCTCCAATTTTGTTCTTTTTCAAAATTGTTTTGGCTTATCTAGGTCCTTAGCATTTCTATTTGCATTTTAGAACTGATTTTTCAACCGCTACAAAAATAGGCTTCTGGAATTTTGATTGGGATTGCATTGACTGTAAAGATCAGTTGGGGGAGAACTGGCATTTTAACAAAATTGAGTCTTCTAACTCATAACACAGTATATCTTTCCATTTGTTTAGATCTTTTTTTTTTTTTTTAAAGATTTTATTTATTTATTCATTTATCCCCCTCCTTGCTGCTTGTGCTCGCTGGGTCAGCTAACCACGCCGTGCGGGGCGGGCTTGCCTTTACCAGGAGGCCCGGGGAACCGAACCCGGGGCCTCCCGTATGGTAAACGGGAGCCCTACTGATTGAGCCACAGCTGCTTCCCTGTTTAGATCTTCTTTAATTTCTCTCAGCAATTTTTTGTAGTTTCACTGTGTAGGCCTTGCACATTTTTTTTGCCAGATTTATCCCTAAGTCTTTCATATTTCTATGCTGTTGTAAATGGATTTTATTTATTTATTTATTTTTTTTTTTTTCAAGGTCATGAACACACATTTATTTATTCCAGCTTTTGGACCAAGAATGAGGTTGACATCAGGGATGGGATAGGATGGCTAAGTGGTGGGCACTCAAACCAGCAGGAGGCTCCTGAGATCTGCTGCCCTGTGATGTGAGAACTGCCCCTTGGCCAGGAGCCAAAGCTGGCCTTGTGTACAGGCACACAGCCCGAGGTTGAATGGGTCAGGGGATGGGGTGGGGGCTGGGTCTCCCCCACAGCTCAGCCCCGAGTAAATGGATTTTAAAATTTTCATTTTCCAGCTGTTCATTGCTAATGTTTAGAATTATTTGATTTTTGTATATTATACATATTGTATATTGCATGTGTGTATGCTTTTTGCACATTAATCTTTTATCTTGTAAATTCACTGATAAGTTTTAGTAGCTTTTTTATAGATTTCATTGGATGTTTGGCATTTCTGATTAACTGATCTCTTTATCATTGTGAAATGATCTTTATTATCCCTGGTAACAATCTTTGCCTTGAAATTGACTTTGTCTGATATAATATAGCCACCCCAGTTTGCTTTTGACTAGTATTAGCATGATATATGTTTCTATCTATTCCCTTTTTTATTTTTAAGTAGGTACCAGAGATTGAACCCAGGACCTCATACATGGGAAGCAGGTGCTCAACCACTGAGACACATCCATTCCCCCCTATTTACTTACTTATTCATTTATTCCCCCCACCCCTGTTGTCTGCTTTCTGTCCATTCGCTGTGTGCTCTTCTGTGTCTGCTTGTCTTCTCTTTAGGCAGCACCGGGAACTGATCCTGGGGCCTTCCAGAGTGGGAGAGAAGCGCTCAGTCTCTTGCGCCACCTCAGCTCCCTGGTCTGCTGCGTCTCTCGTTGTCTTTCCTCTGTGTGTCTTTTTGTTGTGTCATCTTGCTGCTCCAGCTCTCCGCTTGGGCCAGCACTCCTGCATGGGCCAGCTCTCTGCTCGCACCAGCTCGCCATACGGGCCAGCTTGCCTTCACCAGGAGGCCCTAGGAATCAAACCCTGGACCTCCTATATGGTAGACGGGAGCCCACCTGCTTGAGCCACATCTGCTTCCCCCTATTTACTTTTAACTTATTTGTTAAAATAAAATGTATTACTTCTAGGCTGCATATAATTGGATCTTTCTTTTTTATATATATATAATTTGACAATCTATATTTTAAATGTGGGGGGTTATACCATTTATATCTAATGTAATTATTGATATGGGTCACTTTTTTTTTAATTAGAGAAGTTATGGGTTTCTAGAACAATCATGAATAAAATACAGGATTCCCCTATATCACCCTATTAGGGAAACAGTGGTGAAAGTTACACAGTATTGCCAATGTACTTAATGTCAAAGAAGTGTCCACTTAAAATGGCTAAAACGATTTTCATGTTATGTATATTTTACCACAATTAAAAACAAGCAAATTATTCTAAATAAAGTAATGGTCAAATAAAGATATTTTCAGACATACAAAAACTAAAATAATTCAACAGCAACTAGCACTTAAAGAAATATTAAAGACAGTCCTTCAGAGAGAAGGAAAATTATACCAGATGGATATATGGATCTAAACAAAGAAATGAAAAGCACTGGAAATGGTAACTATATGGCTATATATATATTTAATTGTTTAAATCTCTTTAAAATATAACTGACTAAACAAATATAACAATGTGTTGTGGGGTTTACAACATATGTATACATAAAAATGCATAAAAATAGCACAAAGGCCAGGAGGGGGAAAATGAAAGTATACTATGGTAAGATTTTTATGCTAAATGTGAAGCGGTATAATATCTCTTGAAGGTAGATTGTGGTAGATTAATCACGTATGTTAAAAATCTTAAAACAATCACTGAAATAACAAAACAAAGAGTTACAGCTGAGTCAACAAAGGAGATAAAGTGAAATCATTTTTAAAAACTCAATCCAGAAGAATGCAGAAAAAGAAGGAAAAGAAAGAACAGACAGGATAAATAGAAAATGAGCAAGATGACAGTCTTAAATAACCATATCTGGTGATAATGGTAACACAACACTTTGAATTAAACCAGTAGCACTGAATACATATCTGAATGTGGTGAAAGGGGAAATATTAGTGTAGTAGTCTGCCAAAGGGTCACCACTGCAAAGTACCAGAAATCTGTTTGGTTCTATAAAGGGTATTAACTTGGGGTAAAAGCTGACAGTTCCAAGCCTGTGAAAAGTCCATCTCGAAGCACCATCAGAGATGCTTTCTCACCAAAGTCAGCTACTGTTGATCCTAGTGTGTTGCAATGTGGTGAAGCAAGATGGCCGCCGGCCTCTGCCCAGGTTTCTTCTTCCCCTCCGGGCTTCCTCTCTCAGGCTCAGCTGCTCCAGTTATTCCCAGTTTCAGCTGCAGGCTGGCATTGGGCTTGTCTCAGGGCCTCCTGTATCAGTCTGGGCTGTTCCGCTCTCTTCCCGAGGTCAGCTGTGAGCTATCAGGCAAAATGGCTCATCTCTGGGGGGGGGGGGCTCAGTCATTTGTGCCTTCTCCTTTCTGTCATGTGGCATGATAAAAAAATGACAGCTCTCTCTTCCTGTGCCTGTCTCTGTGAATGTCTATTTATATCAGACCCACCAAGGGGGTAGGAACTCAATCTGAGTCATGCCCACTGAAGTAGCTGAATCAAAAGCCCTAATCTTAATAGGTGATCTAACCAAAGACCCCTCAACTGAATTTAAGGAAATTGGTTTACAAACATAATCTTTCTCTTTTTGGGTTTCATAAAATATTCTCAAACTGCCACAGTTAGATTGTATATATGGCAATAGAATAAAAATGTAAAAATAAATTCATGGAATTGTACTTCACAAACAGTAAACTCAAAGTTAAACTATAAAAATGTACTTCCATCAATTGTAACAAATGTACCACACCAATACATTTTTCTTTAAAACCGCTCTCAGGAGCTCCTTGGTCCGAGCACTGACTGAAAGAAAAGTTTCGTAAAAGTTTCGTTTTCAGAGCCCCACGTTGGGCGCCATATGTTGGCGTTCAGGAACTGGGTCCGTGAAAACGGTGCCGCGGATGAGAAAGAAAGAATAAGACAAAGAGAAGAAAAACTGGGATCAGGGGACTCTCCGTCTGCAATGGAGAGAAGAGCCCAGCCACACCATAGAGTGTGGCTTTTATTTGGTTTTTGACCAATCAAAATACATATCGCATATCCAAAGGCAACAGATAAGTGACAATTTACATTTTACTAAAACCAGCAAGTCTTGAAGGGTTTACATTCCTGCATGTAGCAGATGTTGTAAATCTTATCTAACATACAAAATACCCAATAGAACCCCACCCAGCTACTATAAGATCCTGTCTCATTATCATGAGACTAGCTCTATCTCCTACATTCCAGGGAAGTGATCTGCTCACTGTCAGTAGCCGTGGCCTTTGATTGAAACTCCATCACCCACTCCTCTCCCCTTTCCTGGGGATTTCCCATTTCCCTCTGGATTTCACCCTTGACTCCGAATCCAGGAGCAGGGTTTCCTGTGGTGACCACAGGCCTGCTGGACCACCTTGCTTGACCCAGTCCTGGAGGACTTCCCGAAAATGGTGGCACAGGTGCCAGAGGAGCAGGGCAAGTCCGGGAGCACCCCAAGGGTTGGGGCCCTGTTCCCCCAGCAAGCCTCCCCAGGCCCCTGCCCACCAGTGGGGAGGTGACACGTGTGCACCCACAGCTAGTCCTACGGTAGGTACCCATGTGCCGAGAAGGGAGAGCGGCTGCTCTTGTTCCTGCTCAGACAGAAAACGTTGCCGGCGCCAGCACGGCCGGGCCCTGGCCGGGCCCTGGCCGGCTTCCTGGAGCTGCCCCAGAACACAGGCCTCCCCACGAGCCTGCAGAGTGCACACGAGGTGCTCCTTGGCCCGGATGACTGCCCGACCCTGGAGAAAGCAAGAGCCGTGTCACTGGAAAGGCCGATGCCGCTGGACAAGTCTGTGTGAGGCCAGGAGGGAGCGTTCTGCTTTCTTCTTTTCCACTTCTAAGCACAATGTCCCTCACCCCGTCTTGAGCCGTCACGTGCAGGCGACACCCGGCCCTGTCCTCACCGGCAAGGCTGCGAGGGCTTGGGAAGGTGCAGGGGCAGCTGGACTCTAACGTGCGCCCGCCAGGATGACGTCCCCAGGTCTTGTACCTCCTTCCTGGAGAGACAGAGAGATGGCCTTCAGATGCTGCCGCTGAACTAGTCCCACGTCTCTGGACAAGTCTAGTAATTGCTAAGATTCCTTTTGCTCTGCAAGTTAGGGAAGCTCTTCTTTAGACACAGGTCGGCTTCCCGATCCCGGAAAATCAAGCTGGATTTGATTTTCAAGTTGGACATGCATTCGGCAGTGCTTGAGGTTTCCTTCTCTCAGACACCCATCAGACACGGGCATCTCTAGGATGTGGGAAACGGGCCCTTCTCCTTCACCCACCCCACCAAAGCAGCACAGACTTCGCGCTTTCCAGCACTACTTTATTTGTTTGGGTTTTAATGTGAACATGAAAGTTAATTGTGATGTAGTGGACAGGAAGAGGAAGGGAACCTGTTCTCTGCTGGAGATCAACCATTTGGCCCATTACACCTATGCAGAGCTAACAGAAGGCAGCCAAAACATCTTCTGAAAATAAAAATGCCATCATGTGTTTTTGGAACTCCCCATTTAAGCGTTGTCCTATTGTGAGTATGATTGGAATCTTCCGTTTCAAATTTAATAGGAAAAAAAATAGGCTAGGGGAAGTGGATGTAGCTCGAGTGGTTGAGCGCCTGCCTCCCATGTATAAGGTCCCGGGTTCAATCTCCAGTACTTCCTTAAAAAAAAAAAAAAATAGGCTAGGGTGGGATGATATATCCATTTTTCAAAAGTCTTAGTTTTCTTTGGGAAACTTCAGCTCTAACTTCCACAGCTAATTCATATTCTAATTAATTTATATTTCTAGATGCTCATCTTAAAATGGACACACACAATTTCCATGAGTCAGTGATGTGATGACACGTTCACCACAAAGCTGAGTGCACTGGATCCCAGGAGGCAGGGAGTCCTTGTCTGCTGCCATAGTCAGCGGCTCAATTTTGGGTGTAACTTTTAAAGACTATAGTTTTAAAAAGGGATGTGTCTCTTGAGGGAGAGTCCTGTGTTGAGGACAAGACGTGGTGTTCTGGAAATGAAAGCTGGGCGCCCCCCGGTGTTGCATGCTGGCACCCCATCTTCTCCCTCCGCACCTCCGTGAATGCCACCGCATCTGGGTTTCTAGGCGCCAGGGCTTGCTCTGCTTGTTGAAGCCGGTTTTGCCTCCACGGGTAACTGTTAGGGCTGTGGCGGTCACAGCCCCAGGAGCAATCCGTGTCCATGACCACCAGGAGCTGGGTAGAAACACCTGACTCCCTCCGAGGCTGGTGCCGCCTGGTCGCGGCATCCCGAGGAGTCCAGATGCCTACGGTGGGGACCGCTGGGCGATGATTCCCTGAGCATTTCCTTCTCCCCGCTGGTTTTCCTTTGCTCTGAAATTAAGGACCAGCCGTTGGGTCTGTGTCTCAAGATCTGCTTCTGGATGAACTCAACAAAGACTACTTCCTTCACATTTCTGCAAAGCCAGCAGCAGAAGAGCAAGCAGCCGTGCAGGCTTGTCCCAGTGAAGGCTGTGCTGTGCAGGCATCACGCGCTCTTCTCCAGGATGGCTGCCAGCTGAACCGCTCCCCTGCCCCGGGGGCTCTTCCCTGCTTGAGACGGCTGCTGGACGCTCCTCCTGGGCAGGCTGAGAGGAGGTCCAGCCACTCCTTCTCGTGTTCACATTGGTGCGGGATTGGGAGGGGTAAACTGAGCCCCTGCTAGGAAAGGCTCATGATATCCCCAGACCACTCAGCGTGACCCCCCCCCCCCAAATCAAACCTCTCGAGCTTGTCTTCTTGAGTCTCCATCTCCTGTGGCTGGCGAAGGTGGTCAGCTTAACTCCTCCTCTGCTTTCTTCCTTACCTCCATGCCGTCAGCCGCCAGGTCCAGGGATGCGGCCCTTTGGTGTCTCTTCTCCACCACTGTGCACCATGCATTTCCCTGCCAGCAGTCTGCTCCCTCTGTCCACTACACAATTTGAGTTCATATATGTGTCTTCCTTGAGGGCAGGGACTATATCTCATTTCCTTTGTATTCCCCAGGTGTTACAGTCGGGCAGTTTGATGTAATTATGAATTCCAAAAAATATAATTGGATCATGCTTGTAAACTGGTCTGTTAATCTGGGCATGATTAAGTTATGATTAGGGCATTGACTGGGCCATGTCAGTAGGGCATTGAGCCCCACCCCTTGGTGGGTGGGGAATTGAATATAAAAGGCAAGGCAAAGGACAGTTGAAGCAGTCTTTTGAGAAGCAGTTTTGATGTTGGAAAGAAGGCCCCAGGAGAAGAGAAGCAAACTGTTCGCCTGATCATCTACAGCTGACCTTGTGGAGGAAACAGGAGCTAAGCCCGGAGAGAAACGCAGCCCCGGGAAGAGAGGAACCCCAGAAGCCTGAACCCTGGCAAACGCCGGCAGCTGTCTTGCTCTAACACGTGGCGATGGACTGTGGTGAGAGAAGAAACTTAACGCTTTATGGCCTGGTATATGTGGACTTCTACCCCAAAAAAATACCCTTTATAAAGACCAACCCATTTTTGGTATTTCGCATTAGCACCCCTTTGGCTGACTAATACACCAGGTAAGTGTTGGATAGTGGATGGATGGAAAAATGGTGGATGGACTGAGGGATGGATGGATGGATGGATGGATGGATGGATGATGGATTGGGGGATGGATAAGTGAATGGCTGGATGATGGATTGGGGGATGGATGGATGCATGAATGGATGATGGATTGGTGGATG
>JAKSZT010054013.1:646478-667160 GCA_026826555.1 Tolypeutes matacus
GATTGGGGGATGGATGGATGCATGAATGGATGATGGATTGGTGGATGGGTGGGTGGATGGATGATTGATTGGGGGATGGATGGATGGATTCCTGCACTGGGAAAGAGGCCAGATAGATGACAGCAAAGATGCTTTGTAAAGAGTCTATGATTCTGGGAAGCAGATGTGGCTCAAGTGATTGAGCTCCTGCCTACCACACGGGAAGTCCATGGGTTCGGTTCCCCATGCCTCCTAAAGAAGACAACCAGCTGGTGTGATGCAGATGCAGGAAACTGACACAACAAGGTGACGCAACAAGAGACACCAGAAGAAAAACATAATGAAAGACACAACAAAGCAGGGAACGGGGGTGGCTCAAGTGATTAGGTGCCTCCCTCCCACATCGGAGGTCCCGGGTTCAGTTCCTAGTTCCTCCTAAAGAAACAAGGAAGACAGACAGACACAGCAAGTGCAAACCATGATGGGGTGGAGAGAAATAAATAAATAAAAACCTTGAAAAAATGAGTTTATGATTCTACATGTATCTAAGAGTTTGATGGCAGTCCATTTACAAAGCAAACTCACAGGAATATCACATAATATGTCTGCACATGTGGTCACATTATGAGATATGCCATATAATATGGCCCTCCAGACTGTGGGGTAGGTATTTATATGCATTATATCCAACCCTTTAGCTCACCTCTGAGACAGATGATATTGTCCCCTTGTATGTGGGAGGACGCCGAGCCTTAGTGAAAGGAGGGGGCCGGCAGTCCCACCCTACCCTGAGCTCCTTCCTTGGAGTGTGCCGCCACCTCCATCCACACTGCAGGGGACCTTGGCTGGTGGCCATTAGCCTGTTTAAAACACGTTTGCATCCCGGACCAGGAGACCCTGAGCAACACACTTGAACTGTGCAGACTCGGGCTCTGCTGCCTCTGTCCTGGATCCTCAGGAGAGCCCGAAGCCCCAGCCCCAGAAGGTCGCCAGAGCGGCGGGGTTCCTGAGCAGACCTGCTGTGCAGTGACGCCCCATGAGGAGCCAGGAGACCCGCTCCTCCTGGGACTTCCAGCAGGAGACGGGGCCTTCCTTCAAGCAGCTAGCACTGTGCAAGCCGTTGATGATGTCTTTTCATGCAACCCCCATTTCCCTTGAGGTTTCCTCACATTTTTATTCTAAACATCCTGCTTTTATGTCAGTTCATGTTTTTGTCCAAGGCTACTTCAAATCTTTTTGAGAAAAAAGTGGGTTATTATTATAAACAGGTAAATAATTATACTTTAGGCAGTTACTGAATCGTGCTGAGCAACATGTAATTCAGGGCTGTAGCCTGTGGACCAGAAAGGAGAGAAGTCAGGGTGAGCTGGAGGCTCAGGGAGATGGGGGGGGTCTGGTCTGAGGACAAGGGTGACTGACCTTGTGGGAGAACCTGGAGGGGGGGGAGTGATGTGTGGCTGCGCGTTTGGGGTAGTGGCAGAAGAAGAGGCACAGGGCAGAGGAGGACAGCAGGAGCTGCAGGAGCACGGTGGCTGGGGGAGGTACTGCCCACCCCCAGGGGCTTGGAGCCATCCCGGGGTGCCCGGGCCCCAGGATGGAGACGGGATGGCCCTGTGTGTTTGCAGACGTGCTCACGTGATTTATCCCCAAGCAAAAAGATTCATCACATCTTTGGCCTTGGAAGGCTGGAAACCCCAGACACAGAGGGCCTCTCCCAATTTGGCTCAGGACCCACCTGGGGATTCTGAGCAGGTACATCAGGAGGCGGGTTAGCGAGTGTGGTCAGTGTGGCGAGGAGTGCTCAGTCGGCCACACAGGGCCCCACGTGCAGACCTGCACCACGGCCCGCCGCGGCGGTCCCGAGTTCCTGCGGACAACAGCATCACAGAAGGCGGCCCACCGTCAGTGGGGACCCCGTGGCCCACGTGGCCTTCCTCCCAAAATGCAAAGCCGGAGACCTGCCCCAGAGGAGAGCGGCTGTGGGCCCACCTGGAAGGGCGAAGCCCAGGAGCGCAGCAGGCATGGCTGGAAGTGTGCCGCCACCTGTGTCGGCGCCGGCTGGGGGTGGAAGAACATGTGGTCAAGCAGCAGATACCTGGTCAAAGGTGGAGTATCTCCCCGTGTTTGGGAGGCTCAGCAAGCACAAAAGATGCCTGAAACAATGGGGCTCCGTGAGGGCGTGGTGACACAGACTGGTCCCACTTCAGATGGGAAAGGTAAGCATGCCGCACCTGCAGGCCAGGTGTGTTCCTGAAAAGTAGGCTTTAAAGAAGCAACTAAAAACTGAATGTTTCAGTTCCACCAAGAATGTTCACTAACTCAAGACACCACACGAGAAACATTTATATTGAAAAATCTCATCCTAATTTAGTCTATTTTCTAATACAGATTTTCCAAAGAATGTCATAAAATATACAAATATATCTGTTGCAAAATATAAAGATTAAAATAATAAATAGCAATATTTTTCAACAGAATTAAAATCATGCCAGTAGCCACACTTCAAGTTGAGAATTTCTCCTGGTTTCTTTGTGCTGCAGCCCCTGCGTTAGTCTGGCCGCGGAGCCCGCCGGCGTCCAGGCTGACACCGCAGGTGAGCGGCTCTGGGGCTCCCCCAAGACCTTCATCCGCAGCGCAGGTCAGCAGCAGGGACCCCGCGTCGGGGTGTGGAGAGAGGCGGCGCGGGGCAGCGGGCAGGGGCGGGGGAGGGGAGCAGAGCAGTCACCTCCGTCCTCTTTGAAGCACTCAGGGCTCCCCGCCCCTGCAGGACGCCCTCAGGCAACCCCAGAGGCCCGGCTCGGCTGGTGCCCCGGGGGCGTAGGATGGCCCTGCCCCAGGACCACGACCTCTGGCCGCCGCCGGCCCTCTGTGAGCCGGCAGGTCCCTGGGGGGCTCCCTGGGGAGCCGGAGCCCGGGGGCATGGGGCTGTGCAGGGCCTCCAGGGAGGGCTTCCGGAACCAGCGCCGTGCCCCGAGACCTGCGGGGTCCCCCCGCGGCCGCCCGCCACCCCCCCCCGAGCTCGCGCCCCCCATGTCTGCGCCGACGGCAGGGGCCCTGCCGGCCGTCCTGTCCGTGGGGTCCGTGCCCCCTCCAGACCCTTCCTAGCCCTCGGGGGGCCCCCAGGCCCCGGTCACCGTCCCGGCCCTGCGCGGTCGATGGCGGCGCCCGGCGCTCACCGGCCGCAGGAACGCGCCCGCGAAGACGCGGCCGTAGGTGCCTCGGGGACGGCGACCTCCTCCAGCCCGGGGGCGCGCGGCGAGAGGCCCGTGAGGAGCAGCCGGGCCGGCGGCGCCCCGGCCACCGAGACCTGCAGGTCCAAGTCCGCGGGCGCGAGCCGGACGCGGCGCAGGGGCGCCAGCTGCACCCCCACCTTGTCGCGGACGCAGAGCGGCCAGCCCTGGTGGGGGACGGCGCGGCCGGCGACCCCGCCCTGGGACGGAGGCGCAGCGAGATGAGCCGTGGAAGGAGAGGGCCGGCGGCTGCAGCCAGCCGGCGCCCCGCGCCGCCCCCAGAGCAGCAAACCGACTTCGGGGCCGCAGCATGGGGCCTCTTTTAGGCTCAGCGAAGTCAGTTAAAGCGCATGTTTGCAGCTCTTCCAGGAGAGGCTGGGAAGAGGCAAGAAGCCAGAAGCGGGCAGGGGAGGTCCCCAGCAGGCAGCCTGATCTCAGGGCCCTGGAGCGGGCCCACTCTTCAGCGCTGCCCCCACGGGGTCGGGGGGCTTCCCCGCTGGGGCCTGCCAGCCTCCGCCAGGGCCCACCCTGCGGGAAGGGCGCGCTGAGCAGCGACACAGTGGGAAGGGGCCTGGGTCTTGCCGGCTCCCCAGTAGCGGGTCCCGGTTCTCTCTATTTATTTGACAGAGTCGATGAAGTTTCCGGTGATGCCTAATTCAGAACAAGCTGTGGCAATTCTTAGAAAAGTACTTGCTATAGGAAAGGTGTGGATTTCAAGGTCAGCAGGCTACAGACAGGCTGGTGGCCGAGCACATTCTAACAGGGACACTTCTGCAGCAGGGCTGTAGTTCCCCGACTTTGCAACTTGCCTCTTTCCGTGCACATTGACCATTGTTCAAACATTATTACAACAATAGAGAAAATAAAAAAGAAAAAAAAACATTAGTTTTCATTGACCTTGTCTAGGATAGACGTGGCTTTTCTAAACTGGCCTGCGGTCACTGTTAGCATGCCTTTCTCTGTTGTGTAAATCTCATCACCACATTGATGCCTACTTAGCTGCCCGTCTGTCAGAAACCAGAGCACTTCCACCATATCCATGATAAACAGCAAATGCAAGGGTCATTTTTATTGTACAGTTTCTCCTACCTTTGAATTATTGTTTTAGATGCATTTCTGCAAATAGGATTTCAGGAGCAAATGGTATGAATTTCTTTTATGATTCATGATATATATAATTAATATGCAATAAAAAAGATAATGCATCATTATAATAATTTTTGCCATAATTTAGCAGCATGGAGTTTTGTATTAAATCACTTTCTAAATATATATAAAGTGGTATATATATTATATATATAAAGTGGTATATATATATTATATATATTATATATTATATATATTATTTGATAAGTAGTGAAGTTGACACTTTTTTCCAAACTTGCTTTCTTTTCTGGAATTTCTCTGTATTTTTGCTCTTTTTATGAATTGTGGTCTTGTTTGTGCCTTATTAGTTACTGTGAGATTTTTAAAATAATAAATGATAACCTTTCATCCACCTTTTCACTGCACAACAGCCCAAAGTTTATTTGCTTTATGGTTTGGGTATGTTCTTTTGCTCTCTATGGAAGTCTAAACTTCTTGATCTTTTCTTTTGTAATCTTTTTTATTACCTTAGAACTTGGAGTTTAATATCTTGCTAAAGTTTGTCTTTCAGGTTTTTTATTCCAGTTTTCCTAAGACCTGAATTTTTGAAATGTTTCCTGTATCTGGAGTTTACCTCCCATCTACTGCTGTGTTCACGAGTGGCTTCATGGCCTGTGATCCTGCAAACTTCCGCTGGGCCTCGCTTAGGACGGACGGATGTTGAGGACTGACAAGGGCACGGGGGGGGGGGGGGGGGGGGCGGGGGGAGGCCGAAGTGGCCGGGGGCGGGGAGGCCTGGAGCCCTGGGAAGCTAGGAGCAGAGCTGTCAGAGAGAGGATGCAGGGATGCTCTGGGAAGAGCCTGCCGAGCCCTGGCTGTGGGGCAGGCGAATGAGAGGGAAGCATGTCTTAGGGCAGCGTGTGCGGCGCGTCCGAGGTGCGTGAGGCCGCGGGGAGCAGAGGGGGTGGGCTCGCATGGAGATGAGCGAGGGCAGAGCCATGCCGCGGGGCGTCTTGGGCAGAGCTGGGAGCCTGGGGAGGACGGGGTTGGCTATTCGGTCTGCAGAGCTTGAGGGCAGCAGTGGCAGGACATCAGGGGGTGCCTGAGGGAGCTGACGGTGTGCAGGGAGCTGGGGACATGGCCCCCGGGAGCTCTGCAGGTCCCCCCGGTGGAGAGACCTCCCTTTGTGCAGAAGGAGCTGCTGCTTTCAGGTCTCAGGGAGGGCGAACGCTGGATCAAAACCCATCTCTTAACGGCCAGTTAAATTCTTTATTTGAATTTTCCATCGTTGTGAGAAGCTTGTTTCTGTCTTCAACAATGACAGGAAATTGCTTTTAAATTTTTAAGTCAAATATTGAGAGATGCGAAAGAGAATAACATATATAAGGCAAATTGTTCCCACGACCCCAAGGCCCGTTTGAAAGAACATCACCCACCAGCGCCCGTCCCTCGCCCCTCCAGTCTCCAGATTCTATCAGACCCTTGCTTCCTCATTTCATTTTATTTTTTAAAATATTCATCTAGAAATAAGTAGTTCAGTTTGCCTGTGTCCAGACTTCACGCAAATGGAGCCACGCAGTCCGCACCCCTCGACGACTCGCCGTTCCCGCTCAACACAGAAACTGCTGCTCAGTGCGCTTGACCCGCTCTCTCTGCTGTGCGGTGATGACCTCCCAGCTGAAAACAGCTGTTTCGCTCCGCTCCCTGCTCTGAGAGGCAGGAGCTGGGAAGGGTGTGGCTGGGCACCTGGAAGCCCCCTCCCGACACGGCATCCTCACCTGGGAGCCCCCGCCCGCCTCCCCCATGGCTTCCCCCAGAGTGCGCCTTCTGGAGCGGCAAGGCTTCCCTGGCCCGGCCCCGGAAATCCTAGAACTTCACTTCTGAGACGTTTTTCTGGTCGAGCGAGTCACCAGCTCCAGAGAAGCGCCAGACCCGCTCCCCGAGCCGCAGGTGTGGACCCACGGTCTGCCGGGGGCATTCGAGCGTCGCTAAGACCCACCTTGGCGAACGAGGCCACGGCACACTTGGCTGTCAGTGACTCTCCAGGGCTTACACCTACACGGGAAGCGCGGCTCCCGTGTTAAATCCAGCCTCGGAGAACACGCAGGTGCACCAGGGTGTGCATGCGCCAGTCCCCGGACCTCGCCGCGTCGCTGCCAGGCCAGGAGCCGGTGCCAGGCCGCGCGGGTGAAGCTCCTGTCTGCAGCTTCCAGCTCCCTGAGCGCTTGTGAGGTTCAGCGTCTTCTCAGGTTTTCTTTCGTGGGATGCGGTTCGTGTCTTCCACCCATTTTTCCTGCAGTTTGTTTCCTTGTTTATTTGCAGGGCTTTTCTGTGTGCTCCAGGTTTGTCTCTTGTTGGCGCTGTGTTACTTCTGTGTGCTGCAGCTGTTCTCCTGCGTTGTTTTCTAAAGCTTTATAGCTTTGAAGCTCACGGCTAGGGGGCAACCCACCTGAAATCGGCTTTTGTGTGTGGCACGAGGCAGGGCCCTCATTTTTTGGCGGACGCCGAGGTGCCCTGCACAGCCCGGCCTCCGCACACCGTCCCGCGGGCCAGCCGCGGCACGGGCCGGGTCTCGGGGGTCTGTCCCACGCTTCCCTCACTGCCTGGGGCAGCCCGCGCCGGACCAGCCCGCCCCACGCTGTCGCCCTCTCAGGAGCAGCTTCCTGCTCTCACCGTGTTTTCAGATCGCAGGGGCCAGCCAGTCGCTGGGTGCCCCCCGTGAGCCCCTCACCCCCTTCTGAGGGTGCGTGGCTCCCCTGACCACCGCCCGCCCACTGGCCCACGCCCACGCTTGTCTTCTGCCTCACCAGCCCCCTCCTCACTGAACCTACGGGGTCACCGGTCACCTTCCTCCACCAGAACCAGCAAGGCCACCTGTGCCCCGGAGCTGACACAGCGGCCCCTCCAGACCCCAGCAGGCTCATGGACGCTTAGGGCTAACAGGGTTTCACATCTGACTCTCTCCGCGTGTGAAATGCCGTCCACAGGCCAAGAGCCCGGCCTGGCGAGAGGACCCCCGGCCGCGAGCATCACAGCGGGGACTGAGGGGCGCACCAGGGCGACACCCCCGTGCGCAGGTCCTTCCACCCACAGACAGCGCCACTGGACACCCTGGCTCTCTAGGGCGTCTGCACGCTGCCCCCCTCCCACCCACACCGCACCCCACTTCCCGCCTGCCCCTCTGGGCACTTGGCATTCAGATGCCTCCCCTTGATCCCACAACGTCTTGCCAGATGCTCGCGCTCAAGGACGCTGGAAGGACACGACTTCCTTCTCCAGTCCATTGAGGCACCTCGTTCTTGTCCAGTCGAGTTTCTGAACCAGGCCACCATATCCATCACGCATTCCTTACACCGATGGCAAGTTCTGGCAGCCAAGGGGAGCCCGAGGCCCAGGGGAGCCCCCCAGCACCAAAGGCTGGCGCGCAGGTGGCCCCTGTGCACGCCTCGAGCTTTAGAAGGCAGCAGGCCTTGTCACAGGTGAGACAGGTGAGGCCTGGGGAGGAAGACACGGATGCCTGTACCTTCGTTTTGGTGGCAGGCACACCTGGTTTATGCGGCATCCACCTTCACCCACTAATTCTTCAGCTTGCCTTCTGAGGCTTCTGGGGGCTTCAGATGGAAGTATAATCCCCGATTCCAGGCATGCTAATGAAAACACCCTACCAAGGATTTAAAGTGCGTTTGCCATGAACAGATAGAGAAAGGTAATTTTCAAAACCTCGCAATGGTCTTGACCTTATTGGGGTTGAATTCCTAGAATTCAGAATCCACACATGAGCATCCTAGGTGGTTAACCAAAGGATGTAAAAAGTAAGTAGCTTTTTAAAAAAATAATGTGTATTTTTTTGTTGGAGAAGTTGTGAGCTTATAAAACAATCAGCATGAGGTGCAGAATTCCCACCCGTCACCCCTCCGCCAACACCTCGCATTGTTGTGGAGCGTTTGTTACAGGTTATGAAGGAGCATCATCGGAATATTACTGATAACTGTGGTCCGTGGCGTCTGCTTGGCATGTTTCCCAAACACCCCAATTATTACCACCATGCACAGTCCTGTACATTTGTCACAGGTCATGGGGGGACGTTCTCGTATTTGTACTGTTAGCCACAGTCTATCCACTGTCACACAGTCCCACGCCTTGGACAATCCATCCAAAGTGGACACTCAGTGGCTCTCACTTTCATCACAGAGTTGTACAGTCATTGCCTCAGTAAATTTTTGGGCATTTTCTTTAGTCCAAAAGAAGAAATCCCATACTCCCCCATTAGTGAACTTAGCATTGATATAGTACCTTCTTTGATATTGATGCAAGAATATTACATTGCTGTTAACTGTAGTCCATAAGTTACATGAATTGCGTTTTCCCCATGCATCACCATAGCCGTGTCACCTTGTAATACTCACGACTTCGTTCTAGCTCATAGAGGCACACGCTTGCATCGGCACCTTTAACCCTCATCCGCCTCCGGGTGGACCGGGTTAGCCCTGGATGGCTCTCTGCCCTTCTTTCAGTCGACATTCATGTCCGTAGACCTCCCCTTTCAGCCACGATCACATTTACAGACCAGCCGTGTGAGTCATGCCCCTTGTCATGAGTTACATCAACTCTATCCATTCCCACAATTTCACAAACAAGTTAATTAGAACTTCTATGTACATTGCGCATCAGTCCCCTTCTCAGTCCTCATCCTACCCCCTGGTGACCTGTGCTCTAGGTTTATTCTTTGTGATTAGTCTATATTAGTGAGACCATGCAATATGTGTCCTTCTGTGTCTGGCTTACTCCAGTCAGCATAATGTCCTCAAGGTTCATCCATGTTATCACGTGTCCCATTTCATTTCTCCTTACAGCAGTAGAGTAGTCCATTGTATGTACATACCACCTTTTGTTTAGCCATTCATTGGTTGACGGACGCTTGGGATGTTTCCATCTTGGCAATTGTGAGTAACACCGCTGTGACCATCAGTGTGGAAATGTCTGCGGTGTCACTGTTTTCAGTTCTTCTGGATATATTCCTAGTAGAGGGACTGCTGGGTCATATGGCTGTTGTATATTTAGCTTCCGGAGGAACCACCAAGTTGTCTTCCACAGAGGCTGCTCCGTTTTACACTCCCACCAACAGTGAAGGAGTGTTCCTGTTTCTCCACATCCTCTCCAACACTTATTGACCTCTCTCTCTCTTTTTTAAATAATGGCCATTCTATGTGGTGTGAGATGATATCTCGTTGTCGTTTTGATTTGTATTTCCCTAAAAGCTAATGATATTGAACATTTTTTCATGTGATTTTTGTCTGTTTGTATTTCCTTTGGAGAAATGACTAAGTCTTTTGCCCATTTTTAAATTGCATTGCTTGTCCTTTTATCATTGAGTTTTATGATCTCTGAATAGCATGGAAATCAAACCCTATCAGACAATGTGGTTTCCAAATATTTTCTCTCATTGTGTGGGCTGCTTTTTCACCTTCTTGACAAAGTCTTTTGAAGCACAAACATTTGAGGAAGTCCAATTTATCCTTTTTTTTTTTTTTCCCTTTCATTGCTCGTGCTTTGGGTGTTAGGTTTAAGAAACCTACCACGAGGTCTTGAAGATCTATCCCTACATATCCATTTTGAGCTAATTTTTGTATAAGGTGTAAGATAGGGGTCCTCTTTCTTTCTTTTGGATGTGGACATCCAGTTCTGTCAGCACCATTTATTGAGTAGTCTGTTCTGCCCCAGCAGGGTGGGCTTGACAGCCTTGTCAAAAATCATTTGACCATAGATGTGAACATTTATGTTTCTGAACAATCAATTTGGTTCCATTGGTCAATATGTCTATCTTTATGCCAATACCATGCCATTTTTACCAGTGTAGCTAGGTAATATGATTTAAAGTCTGGAAGTGAGAGTCTTCCAACTTTGTTCTTTCTTTTTAAAATGTTTCTGGCTATGAGGGACCTCTTACCTTTCTAAATAAATTTGATAATTGGATCTTCTATTTCTTTAAAAAAGGCTTTTGGAATTTTTATTGGGATTGCATTGAATCTGTAAGTCAATTTGGGTAGAATTGACATCTTAATGATATTTGGTCTTCTAATCCATGAACACAGAATTTTTTCCCCCCATTTATTTATTTATTTATTTATTTATTTATTTATTTATTTATATTTTTTATTTTTTAAGATTTTTCATTCATTTATTCATTTATCCCCCCCTTGCTGCCCGTGCTCGCTCGGTCAGCCAACCACGCTGCGCGGGCGGGCCTGCCCTCACCAGGAGGCCCCGGGAACCGAACCCGGGGCCTCCCACATGGGAAACGGGAGCCCCACTGATTGAGCCACAGCTGCTTCCCTCCCCCCATTTATTTAAGTCTTTGATTTCTTTTAGCAATGTATTGTAGTTTTCTGAATACAGGTCCTTTATGTCCTTGGTTAAGTTTATTCCTAAATATTCGATTCTTTCAGTTGCTATTTTAAATGGATGTTATTTTCCCTATTTCCTCCTCAAATTGCTCGTTACTAGTGTACAGAAACACTACTGATTTTTGCATATTAAGCTTGTATCCTGCTACTGTGCTGAACTCATTTATTAGCTCTAGCAGCTTTGTTGATTTTTCAAGATTTTCTAGCGAACAGTGAAAGTTTTCCTTTCCAATTTGGACACGTTTTATTTCTTTTTCTTGCCTGGTTGCTCTTGCTAGAAACACTAGCTCTATATTGAACAACAGTGGTGACAGGGGCATCCTTGTCTTGTTCCTGATCTCAACAGGAAAGCTTTCAGCCTTTCACCATTGAGTACACTGTTAGCTATGAGTTCTTCATATATGCCTTTTATTATGTTCAGAAAGTTTCCTTCAATTCCTATGTTTTGGAGTATTTTTATAAAGAAAGGATACTGTGTTTTGTCAAATGCCTTTTCTGTGTCAATCAAGAGGATCATGTGATTTGTCTTCTATTTATTAATATGATGTATTACACTGATTGATTTTCTTGTGTTGTGCTACCCTTGTATGCGGATAAAACCCACTTGATCATGATGAATAACTATTTTAATGTGTTGTTGGATTAGATTAGCAAGTATTTTGTTGAGGATTTTTGCATCTATATTCATTAGGGAAATGGGTCTCTAATTTTCTTCTTCTTTTTTTTTTTTTTGTAATATCTTTATCTGCTTTGGTATTAGGGTGATGTTGGCTTCATAGAATGAGTTTGGTAGCATTCCCTCCTGTTCAATTTTTTGGAAGAGTTTGAGTAATATTGATATTAAATTTTATTTGAATGATCAGTAAAGTTCACCTGTGAAGCCGTCTGGTCCAGGGCTTCTCATTTTGGGCAGGTTTTTGATGGCTGTTTCAATCTCTTTACTTGTGGTTGGTTTATTGAGGTCTTCTGTTTCTTCTAGGGTCAGTGTAGGTGGTTCATGTGTTCCTAAGAATTTGTTCATTTCATCTGTGTTGTCTAGTTTGTTGGCATACAGTTGTTCAAAGTATCCTCTTATGACCTCTTTTATTTCTCTAGGGTCATTAGTAATGTCCCTGTTTTCATTTCTGATTTTATTTATTTTCATTTTCTCTCTTTTTTCTTTGTCAGTCTAGTTAAGGGTTTGTCTTTTTTGTTAATCTTGAAGAACCAATTTCTGGTTTTGTTGATTCTCTTTATTGTTTTTTTTTTGTTGTTGTTGTTCTCAATTTCATTTATTTCTGCTCTGATCTTTGTTATTTCCTTCCTTCTGCTTGCTCTGGGAATATTTGCTGCTTTCTTTCTGGTTCTTCCAGCTGTGTAGTTAGGTCGTTGATTTTAGCTCTTTGAGGGCAACAAATTTCCTTCTCAGCACTGTCTTTGCTATAGCCCATAAGTTATGGTATGTCGTGTTTGCATTTTCATTTGTCTCGAGATATTTACTGATTTCTCTTGCAATTTGCTCTTTGATTGAGTGTGCTGCTTAATCTCCATATATTTTTGTATTTCCCATTTTTCTGCCTGTGTTGATTACCAGTTTAATTCCACTATGATCAGAGAAAGAACTTTGCATACTTTTAATATTTTAAAATGTAATAAGATCTGTTTTGTGACCCAACATATGGCCTATTCTGGAGAAAGATCCATGAGCACCTGAGAAGACTGTATATCCTGCTGTTTGGGATGCAACATTCTACATATGTCTATTAGGTTTAGTTCATTTATCATATAATTCAAGCTCTCTGTTTCTTTATTGATCTTCTGCCCAGATGTTCTAAATAATGAGAGTTGTGTTTTGAAGTCTTCTACTATTATTGTAGAGACGTCTATTTCTCCCTTCAGTTTTGCCAGTGTTTGCCTCGTGTATTTTGGGGCAGCCTGGTTAGGTGCACGTATATTTATGACTGTTATTTTTTTCCTGGTGAATTGCCTCTTTTATTAGTGTGTAATGACCTTCCTTGTGTCTAATAACAGCTATACTTTTAAAATCTATTTCATCCAATATAAGTATAGCTACTCTGGCTTTTGGGGATGGTGGTGGTTATTGTATGCATCGAATTCTTTTTGCAGCCTTTCAGTTTCAGTCTATTCATATCCTTGAGTCCAAGGTGAGTATCTTGTAAACAGCATATAGATGGCTCATATTTTCTTATCCATTCCACCAGTCTGTGTCTTTTGATCGGGGAGTTTAATCCATTAACATTCAATGTTATTACTGTAAAGGCAGTTCTTACTTCACCCATTTGACCTTTGGGTTTTATTTGTCATTTCTTGTTTTCATCATTTTTAAAAAACACTTTGTTACTTTTACTAAAATCTTCATTTCTAGACTCTCTTCCAAGCCTCTCTCTCCTGTCTTTTCTTTTCAGACTGTAGTACTCCCTCTAGTATTTCCTGAATGGCTCGTCTCTTGGTTACACTCTCTCAGTTTCTGTTTATCTATGAATATTTTAAACTCACTTATGAAAGACAATCTTGCTGGATATAAGATTCTTGGCTGGCAGTTTTTCTCTTGCAGCATCTTAAATATATCATACCACTGCCTTCTTGTCTCCATGGTTTCTGATGAGAAATCATCACTTAATTTTATTGGACATCCTTTGTATGTGATGAATCGCTTTTCTCTTGCTCATTTCAGAATTCTCTCTAATCTTTGACATTTCACATTCTGATTAACATATGTCTTGGAGTAGGTTATTCAGATTTATTTATATGGGAGTATGTTGTGCTTCTTGGACGTGGATATCTATGTCTTTCAATAGAGTTGGGAAATTTTCTATCATTATTTTCTCAAATATTCTTTCTGTCCCTTTTACCTTCTCTTCTCCTTCTGGGCCACCCATGACACATATGTTTGCATGTTCCCATCATTTAGTTCCCTGAGACCCTGTTCAATTTTTTCCATTCCTTTTCTTTATCTGTTCTTTTGTGTGTTCCCTTTCAGAGACATTTTCACAGACTTGGAACTATAAGATTTTACCCTAATAAATTCCCATTATTAAAGACAATCCATTTCTGGTATTTTTGCATTGGCAGTCTTTGGCAAACTAAAACACTTTTTTCCTTTATTCTAATTCTTTGCCCCTGAGTTTACTCCCTCTGTAGCAACATCCAATGTCTATATATTTCTGATTTCTTAAACTTTTCCTGACATTTCATGTCCTGATCTGTGATGAAACAAATGTGGCAATAATCTGATAAACAATTTTAAGCATTTCTTATATATAATGCGGGTTGGGGTTGAGAGGGTTGGCCTGAGGATTCTCTTAGGTAACAGCGTCATTGAAATCTTAGCTTCTCAGGTTATCTCAAAATTAATACTATTATTAACAGTGATCTCCAAGTCACATATTTTTACTATATGGACAAATGAATGAAAATGGAATTGAATTAATATTAACTAACATATGTTTATATTCTTAGTCACCAAGATAAATTCATTTTCTCCTGTCTCATGGAGATGATCACATTTTATCTTCTTTATTAAAAAGTGAAAAACAATATAAATATGCAAAAAGTAAGATTATCCCTAAATTTTGTTTTGTGTTTATTAAATTAAATTCTTCTAACTATACACCCATATTAGAGAGTCATGTAATTCATATAACTATTTTTTCAGAAGATAAGCAAGTTTGTAAGTGGTCAGGGGGATGGTTTATGGTTAAAATGGGAGGAAAGAAAACAACAGAAAAAAGAAAAGAGAATATTAAGTCAGCATATATAGCTTTTTCAAGGCATGCCTTTTAAAAGTAACAAGGCATTTTCAGATCCCACTTAAAGCAGATTGGCATGCTTGTGTTGTTTATGTCTCTGAACACAGACTTTTTTCTGCCTCTTCCTTATACCAAAAGCATCCCTAAAATGTGCAAAAGATACATAGTCACAAGGAAAAAATAGCCTCTGGGTAGAGTATCTGATAGAAAGGACCAAACCTAGGTCATGGTGGGTCTTTCCTATAGCTCTGTCCTTCTAACGGAAAAACATTTAAAGAGTTTAGTAAATCAAGTGCCCAGTGGTGGTCTATTAGTCAGTGTTCTCTCGGGAAACAGAATCAACAGGAGATACCTGTCAATGATATGAGATTTTATAAGAGTCTCTCATGGGACCGTGGGGATGCACAAGTCCAGGTTCTGCAGGCTGCAAGCCAGGGGCTCCGATGAAAGTCCCATGAAAGGTTCTTGATGAGTTTCTGGGAGAAGTTGGTTGTCCAATGACGAGCTGGGAAATTCTCTCTGAATGTTGAAATCACTTCCCCTTTTAAGGCATTCAACTGATTGGATAAAAGTGTCACCCATTGATGATGCAATCTCCTTGATTGATGCAGATGTATTCAGCCATCTGTGGTTGTTCTGAACCACTTGTTGGCGGAAGGGGAACGCTGAGCGGCAACCAGCATTCGGGGGCCCAGACGGCGTGGAGGGCACACGGAGGAAAGACCACCGCGGAGACGAGGTAAGTACGCATGTCTAATTTATTGAGGAAGTGCACAGCCTTTTATAAGTAGGGTGAGGGGTGGTGTAGGGGGTAGGGCATGAAAAAAGAGGAAGTATGTGTAAGGCATATGTGGCAGGCTGGTATTGGGCACAGTTGGTTGCTAGGGAGGGTTTGCTATCTGTGGAAGGCGGGAAGGTTTCGCGCGCGGGAGCAGGGTGAGCTACTTCCTCAAAGAAGGCTAAATATAGGATCAGGCTTGTTCTTTGTTGTCGGTCGGCCATTTTAGCTTCACCTCTTTCTGGCTGCCTCCAACAGCCATCCATGCAGTAAACTCACTGGTGATCAAAATCCATAAATGCTCTTGTATTACAAGTAGCCCAGTGCTTGCTGGACCAAGCACCTGGACACAATTACCTGGTCAAGTTGACACATTAGCCTAACCATCACAGTCCACCCCTTGTCAACTCGGCAACCATACACATTATCCTAAACCATACTTAGTCTCTAAGTAAAAACAATAACAGACAAGCATACATACATATTTCCGCCTAACAATGTTCAACTCCTCTGCGTACAACCGGAAACGCATTAATTCCCCACAGAATAGGGTGCAAGTCCTTGGGTAAGTCACACTTAAACTTGACATCCTTAAATATTATGACATGAAATTAATACAACTTTTCATATGATATGAGAAAAGTTTGGGGAAGAAAACAAAGAAGTTCATTTTGTGTACATATACAGTCATGCTCATAACAAAACAAGGAAGAAGGGTTCATGACCATTACAGTCCTCGTTTCTGTAACTGGTCACATGGTTGAAGTTCATATTTATCACTACCTTCTTCCACTACCCATTCCATGTTCCCATTACCTTCAACAAGCACTTCAGCTGGCCGTGGTTCTTTGCCTCGTAGGGTGACCCAAACTTTCATTCCCGAAGATTCTGGGTCATTGTTAGTCCTGCTTGAATTGGTTTGTTGCAATTTTCCATTGACTTTAATCACAGGGTATGGTAGTACTAGGAGATACCCTAGAGGATCTCCTGTATTCCAGGCAAACTCTTCTCTACCCCCATTATGTAGATGTAGTCCTATTTCCCCTCGATAGTCAGGATTAATCACCCCAACTAGTACAGAAATTCCCTTCTTTGCCTGTTGATTCACAGGTAAGAGGAGCCCAAAGTGGCCAGGTGGCAGTCTTAACTTCCAGTTCAATGGAATCGCTGTGTTCCCTGGTGGCAGCACTCCTCCTTTTGGGACTAAAACCTTTAGATCAGCAGAGCTTAAGGTTGCAGGGACAGGAAGCAAAAATTTTCCTGGTGGGTTACTAGGGGTAATAGTGAGTGATGCCACTCCCATTTCCACCCCTTGATTCCTGGACCCATGAATCCTGGGTATGGGAGAGACATCACCATAGAGAGGACGCTGATTCAGAGCATACACAGCCTCCTGGAGAACATTGCCCCAGCCCTGCAAGGTATTGCCACCTAGTTGGCGCCATAATTGAGGCTTCAAAAAGCCATTCCATCATTCTATCAAACCAGCTGCTTCAGGGTTATGGGGAACATGGTAAGACCAGTGAATTCCATGGGCATGTGCCCATTCCCACACATCATTTGCTGTGAAATGGGTTCCTTGATCAGAAGCAATGCTGTGTGGAATGCCATGGTGGTAGATAAGACATTCAGTAAGTCCACAGATGGTAGTTTTGGAAGAAGCATTGCGTGCCAGAAATGCAAACCCATAGCCAGAGTATGTGCCTATTCTAGTTAAAACAAATTGCTGCCCCTTCCATAGTGGAAGTGGCCCAATGTAGTCAACCTGCCACCAGGTAGCAGGCTGGTCACCTCGAGGAATGGTGCCATAGCGGGGGCTGAGCGTGGGTCTCTGCTGCTGGCATTTGGGCATTCAGCAGTGGCTGTAGCCAAGTCAGCCTTGGTGAGGGGAAGTCCATGTTGCTGAGCCCATGCATAACCTCCATCCCTACCTCCATGGCCACTTTGTTCATGAGCCCATTGGGCAATGACGGGAGTGGCTGGGGAAAGAGGCTGAGCATTAGCCACAGAGCAGGTCATCTTATGCACTTGATTATTAAACTCTTCCTCTGCTGAAGTCACCCTCTGGTGAGCAGTCACGTGGGACACAAATATGTTCATGTTTTTTGCCCACTCAGAAAGGTCTAGCTACATACTTCTTCTCCAGACCTCCTTGTCACCAATTTTCCAATCATGTTCCTTCCAGGTCCCACCATCCAGCCAAACCATTGGCAACAGTCCATGAATCAGTGTACAACCGCACCTCTGGCCATTTCTTCTTCCAAGCAAAATGAACAACTAGGTGCACTGCTTGAAGTTCTACCCACTGGGAGGATTTGCCATCACCGCTATCCTTCAAGGATGTCCCAGAAAAGGGCTGCAGTGCTGTACTTGTCCACTTTCGGGTGGTACCTGCATATCGTGCAGAACTATCTGTAAACCAAGCCTGAGTTTTCTCATCCTCAGTCAATTGATTGTAAGAGACTCCCCAAGAGGTTAAAGCTGTGGGCTGGGGAAGAGAAGGTAACATGGCAGGGGTGGTGACCATGGGCATTTGGGCCACTTCCTCATGTAACTTACTTGTGCCTTCAGGACCTGCTCGAGCCCTATCTTGTATATACCACTTCCACTTTATTATGGAGTGCTGCTGTGCATGCCCAACTTTATGGTTTGGTGGGTCAGACAATACCCAGCTCATGACAGGCAACTCAGGTCTCATGGTAACTTGATGGCCCATGGTTAAGCGTTCAGTCTCTACTAAGGCCCAGTAGCAAGCCAAAAGCTGCTTCTCAAAAGGGGAGTAGTTATCTACAGAGGATGGTAAGTATTTGCTCCAAAATCCTAAGGGTCTGCATTGTGATTCCACTATAGGGGCCTGCCAAAGGCACCAGACAGCATCTCTATTTGCCACTGAAACTTCCAGCACCATTGGATCTGCTGGATCATATGGTCCAAGTGGCAATGCAGCTTACACAGCAGCCTGGACCTGTCGCAGGGCCTCCTCTTGTTCCAGTCCCCAGTCAAAACTAGTAGCTTTTCTGGTCACTCGGTAAATGGGCCGGGGTAGCTCACCCAAATGAGGAATGTGTTGTCTCCAAAATCCAAAGAGGCCAACTAAGCATTGTGCCTCTTTTTTGGTTGTAGGAGGGGCCAGATGCAGCAGCTTATCCTTACTTTAGAAGGGATATTTTGACATGCCCCACACCACTGGACACCTAGAAATTTCACTGCAGGGAATGTCCCTGTATATTTCTTGGATTTATCTCCAATCCTTTAGACCATTACCAATAAGCCTAAAGTCATTGCTACTTCTTGCTCACTAGGTCCTATCAACATGATATCATCAATATAATGGACCAGTGTGATGTCTCGTGGGAGTGAGAGATGATCAAGGTCCCTGCAGAAATATTATGACACAGGGCTGGAGAGTTGATATACTCCTGAGGCAGGACTGTGAAGGTATACTGCTGGCCTTGCCAACTGAAAGCATACTCTTTCTGGTGGTCCTTACTAATGGCAAATGAGAAAAAAGCATTTGCCAGATCAACAGCTGCATACCAGGTACCAGGGGAAGTATTGATTTGCTCAAGCAATGATACCACATCTGAGACAGCAGCTGCAATTGGAGTCACCACCTGGTTAAGTTTACGATAATCTACATTCATCCTCCAAGAACCATCTGTTTCTTGCACAGCCAAATAGGAGAGTTGAATGGGGATGTGGTGGGAATCAACACCCTGCATCCTTCAAATCCTTGATGGTGGCACTAACCTCTGCAATCCCTCCAGGAATCCAGTATTGCCTTTGACTTACTATTTTGCTAGGCAGGGGCAGTTCTAGAGGCTTCCACTTGGCCTTTCCAACCATAATAACCTTCACTCTACAAGTCAGGGATTAAGGTGGTTGCTTAAGTGAATATCCTTCTTTTTAGGAAATGTACTTTGGAGTATTGAGTGTTCAAGGAACATGGTATATACAACCTACACTCAAGTGTTCCGAAAATGGATGGATGGATAGACAGATGAAGATAGATGATAGATAGATGATTGATAGATATATAGACAGATGATAAATAGATATAGAATGATGCTGCAAATGTGGCAAAATATTACAATTGGTGAACCTGGGTATGTGGGGGTAGGACTATGTTGGATTCTCTGTAGGGGGTTTGTGTTATATTTTTAACTATCCTCCAACTTTTTTGTTAGTGCCATGTGGCACACTGATTAATTTAATAAAGCTTACATCTGAAGACAACGTTTCAGAACTTCTCAAAAGCACATTATTATGGTAGAAAAACTATAACCGGAAGTGATCAGAGATTGCTCCTCCAAAGCAGAACAAAATACAAACTCCCTCCAACAAGGACATTGAAAGTCCTATAATTTTTTAATGCTGTTTGAAATATTTGAAAGATTTCCTAAAATTTGTGTTGACAGATGTATTAGAGACTTTGTTACCCTTCTCCTCACACTGCCAAAACCATATAATAGAAAGTTATCTACCATACAAAATTGCTGGAAATATCATGACAGTTTATTCTAGGACAACAGCAGTAAAACTCATTAACCTTTGATAAGCCCAGTAAAATATAAAATCTACATTTTCTCATAGCAATTCTTGTATTTTGTATGATTTATTTCTATTTAATGTTACAGATGACACCATTTAAATATTGCTTTTTTGCAGAGACCAAATATTTGACTGACAAACTCATATTCTTAATATGTAATAAAATGGGCATATATTGACATCAATTTGGTTTTTCTAATGTCTATACCATACTTGTTTCATGTATTCTGTAATCATTTCCATAAATGTGTTTATATAATGAAAAATATCTCGTCCAGGAATGTTTTAAGCATAATCATTTGGAAAAGCCAAAGGTGGAAGCAATTCAAATGTCCATCACCTGATGAATAACCAAAATGGTATATAGATACAATAGAATAATGTACAGCTGTAAAAAGGAATGTAGTTCTAATAAGAGCTGAAACATGGATGAACAATGAAAATATTATGCTGATACTATTATGAACTAAGCATATTATGTAAACTCATGGAGTTAACAATTAGAATATAGGTCACCAGAAAATAGAATGAGGTTAAAGAATGGAGATCTGAGGTTTAATCTGTGCATAATTGGTAAAAAGGCTGTTTGTAAGTCTTTGAAAATGAATAGAAATGGTATTATTCATCAGATGGTATTTGAGGGAAATATTTGAATCTCCCATGTGTTAAAGAATGACAGGGTCACATGAACTTTCATTTGCTCTCATGCACACAACCAGCATTTACAGACGTATATTTGCAACCAACTTTTAAGACAGGGAACAATTACCCATAAGCTCCGTTAAGTAAAATGGTGGAATCCATTCTTCTCACTATGAGACCTGTATTACAAAACATTGTACTGATTATTATTATGCTTTGAGTTTTGTCAATAAAAACTGATGCTTTTTAGTTTGAATTTTATG
>JAKSZT010054013.1:696656-743034 GCA_026826555.1 Tolypeutes matacus
GTCTGTCTACACTCAGGCCTGGTTCCACTCTCCAGGCTGGTATTTTGGACTCTTGAGACTCGTAGCTGGGAGACTGAAGATGTTTCTAAGGAGTGAAGGTTACTTTGACTCCTACCTGGGTACCCAGAAGGTGCTGTGATGAGGAGGAAGAGGGCAGCAGAGGAGGGGGAGGCAGAGAGCTTCGGATCATTAGGTTTGCATTCTGCACTCTTTGAACAGTTCAGTGACCGGCAGAAGCTGAGTGTGTTCCCTGGTTACACGGATAGCGCACGCCCTTGGGGACATTCAGAAAAGCGCTCAGGTCCTGCAAGAAGCCACTTCAGCCAACGCCCTGCTCTCCTGAAGCTCACGTTTCCTGTTCTGAGCCTGCCGGCTTAGCACAGGCAGGCCCTCGGGGGTGTGAGGTGTCAGCAGCTCAGCGGCCTCTGGGGGCACGGCTGTGACCCCACTCTTCTCCTCACGCTGCGGCTGGGTACACAGCCCCTTTCCAGCTCCCTCATGGTGACCGAGACTGGGCACCTGCCCTGGCTGCAGGCCTCTGCTCCCCAGCTCTGCCCTCCCTGAAGCCCCGGCCGAGGACCCCCTGTGATCAGGACCTGCACGTGGCCCGGAAGGGTCCCCCGGCCCCTCCGTCCACACCAGCACTCACTGCTGAGCCGCTGCCAGGCCAGGTGATGGGAAGGGGCCCCTCAGAGCAGGAGATGAAGATCCCAAAGAACTGACAGGACCCCAGGGATGCAGCTAGACCTGGGCGGGGGTGGATGGGCCATGAAGCTCAAAGACAGCAGTGCCTGGGGGTCCAGGCCGGCCCCCCAGCGGGAGGGACTCTGAGCCAGGGCTGGCATTCCAGGGATTCTTTCTGCCTTCCTGCAGGCCCCGCCCCTCGCCTGGGCAACCTGCAGACCCTGCAACACCTCCTCGCTCCTGGGATGGCTCTCTGGAGGCCTCCAGCACGTCATAGAACCCACAGCAGTGGGACGGGGAGGTTCCAGGGGTCTGGGTGCTGGACAGGGGCTGAACAACGAGAGCAGGGGGTCCCCGCATGCCATCCGCGAGGCCAGGAGCTCAGAAGGAAGCAAGGATCCCTGGCGACAAGCACTGAGTGGACACTGTCCAGCAGCCAGGGGCCAGCCCGACAGGGCACAGGACGTCCCCAGGCCCCGTGAAGAGGAGAGCCCCTCCCCCACCGAGGCAGTGAGAGGCAGGCGGGGGCTGGAGCTGCCATTACAGTTGGCTGAGCACGAATAATGCACCTTCTATGTCCAACTCCTCGGTCCAGAAAGCCTCACATTCCAGCTAGCAACCCACGGCCCGCACTGGGGACCCCCGCGAGAGGAGAAGCAGGCAGGGACTGCGCCCCCACAGACACAGCACACCCACTCACACACGTGCACACGCATGTGCACGCACACGCAGGAGCACGCACACAGATGTGTGCTTGCAGGAATGCGCCCCGCACCTGGTCTGCCTACCCCTACAACCCACCTCCTCCCCACCACCGAGCTGCCCCCGGGCCCCATCTCCCCCTCCTGGGTTTACCCTCGTCCCTATCCTGCTGCAGGAAGCCACGGGACTGAAATCTCCACAGGGCATGGCACCTGCAGGGTGCAGGCGTGAGAAAAAACCGCCAGTATGAAACTTGTCTGTTCAGGTTCTGAAACACGAGCATACTGCGGCTAATCAGGAAGCACAGTCCTAAATGTTCATTAAATTGACTTTTCAAAATAGTTTGAAGATTTCTCTATGAAACCAACAACAAAGTTTCTAGAAATAAATAAGCAGATATTGTAAAGCAGCTCTGTCTATTTAGGCCTAAGACAATTTCTAACACAACTTTAAATAGCAAATTTTAATCTAAGGCTATTTGTACACAACGTTCATTGCATTAGTCACAGCAGTCAACAGACGAATGGATAAGCAAAATGTTCACACAATGGGATATTGTCCAGCCATAAAAATAAGTGAAGTGTTGGCTCGTGCTACGGCATGGATGGACCTCAAAACACTGTGCTGAGTGAAATAAGCAAGGCACGGAAAGACAAATATTTCATGATTTGTCTTACATGAAATATTTAGAATAAGCAAATTCACGGAGACAGAAAGTAGGATAGTGGTTGCAAGGGTCAGGGTAGGTGTGGCTTAATGGGGACACGCTTCCATCTGGGAAAGGAAAGTGTTCTGGAAACAGTGGTGCACGCCACACAGCATGGTCCACGTACCTGATGTCACAGGGCTGCACATTGAAAAAAGGTTAAAATGCTTTCATGTTGGGGACTGGGTGTAGCTCAGTGGTTGAGCACCTGCTTCCCATGTATGAGTTCCCGGATCCAATGCCCGGTCCCAGAGCTAACGTGTACGCACACCTCAGTAGGATCATACAACACCAGAGTGGCTATCACCCCCACACAGAGGGGCTCCTGGGGGCTCTGGAGTCACCCAGGTCCTATATAAGGGGGGACAGCTCCAGAGCTCGACGCCTTATCAGTGGGCTCTACTTTGGAATCTGTGCTCCTGAGAGTGACAGAGTTGGACTCAAATAAGTCCTCCCTGCACATGGTCCATCAGTCCCTTCTATTCAAACCTATATGTGATGCTGGAGTTTGTAGGTATACTTCCAGGGACTGGAGCCTCTATCCTACCCATGTGCCAGCTGTGCCTGGATCTCGGTGGAGCTGCAACTCCTACTCTACAGCTCAATGGACTCAACCAAGTCACCTGGTGAGGAGACAATGATGGACCTTGGTCATCCCAGGGAATGGAGAGGGCCTGCAGCTGCAGGCAGGATAATCCCATCCACCATATCCATGGGATATAAGCCCTCTCTCACTTGGAGTTGGAGTGGACATCACCATCCCAGTCCCCTCAGGATTGGGGGAAGAACTATGGACTAGAGTGGACTTGATGGTATTCTCTTGCTCACATATGGTGATTCTAGCAATGCAAGAAATTATAACAATGAGGTGGAGCCAGTGGCCACTTGACACTTTTGGGGCAGGGAGGGGACATGCAGTTGAAATACAGGGGCTTTTTCGGGACCTGGGGGTTGTCCTGAGTGCCATTGTGGCGACGGATGTAGGCCCTTTTAAATCAGCACACACCACTCAGAACCGTGTGGGAGAGAGTGTGGTCTAGGGTGTGAACTGTGGTCTATGGTTGGTGGCAGGGCCCCAGGAAGTGTAAGTCCATTGAGGGTGGTGGGCCACACTTGTGGGAGATGTTTGTGTGGGATGTGGTGGGAGGTGTGGGAGGTGGGCAACATGGGAATCCCGGTGGGTTCCCTGTAATATTTTAGGTAATCTAAGCACCTCTTAAAATATATTTATATATATATATAAATAACATTTTTGTAAGCAAATGCACATATATGCATACATATTTATATATCATTTTACAAATATTTGGTATGTATTGTGAAAAATTTGATTTTTACCCACAATAAAAAAAAAAAAAAGAGTAAAAAAAAAAATGCTTTCATTTTGGGGAGTTGTTGTAGCTCAGTGGTTGAGCGCCTGCTTCCCATGTATGAGGTCCCGGATCCAATGCCTGGTACCTCCTAAAAAAAATAAGTAAATAAAAATGCTTTTAGGTTATGTATATTTTACAATAGTACAAAGAATTTTTAAGCTAAAAATTAAAATTATTTTAAATTTTTAAAAAATCGTATATAGTAAATATCACACAACAGCAGAATATACATTCTCCTCTAGTGCACATTGATTATTCTCTAGGATAGACCATGTTAGGTTACAAAAAATTCTCAATAAATATTAAAAGATTGAAATTACACAATGTATCTTCTCCAACTACAATGGAATAAAGTTAGAAATCAATAATAGAGAGAGAAATGGAAAATTGAGACACGTGGAAATTAAACTCTACATTCATAAGTAATCAAGGGATCAAAGAATAAATCACAAGGGAAATTAGGAAACATCTTGAGGAGAATGAAAATAAAAACAAGGGATACAATGAAGACAGTACTCAGAAGAAAATTTAGAGCTCTAAATGATTACATTTAAAAAGAAGAAAGATTGCAAATTAGTGACCTAATCTCACACTTGGAGAAATTAGAAAAGGGCAAACTAAATCCAAAGTGAGCAGAAGGAAGGAAATAACAACGATTAGAGTGGAAAAAAACAAATTAGAGAATAAAAACACAATAGAGAGAATCAACAGAACCAAAATTTGGTCCTTTTAAAAGACCAACAAAATTCGCAAACCTTTGTTTATTTATTTTATGAATTTGAGAGGGTTCTCTCCTCTTCAATTTTCTGGAAGAGTTTGAGCAGAATTGGAATCAAGTTTCCTTGGATTGTTTAGTAGAAATATACTGTGTGGTCCTCTGTTCCTGGGCTTTTCTTTGTTGGGAGATTTTTTATTAGTTTCTAGCTCTTTACTAGTAATTTGTTTGTTGAGATCTTCTGTTCCTTCTTTTGTCAGTGTAGGTAGTTTGTGTATTTCTAAGAATTTGTCCATTTCATCTAGGCTATCTAATTTATTGGTACAATAATGGAATCCTTTTACAATCCTTGTTGTTTCAGTGGGCTCAGTAGTAATGTCCCCCTTTTCACTTATGATTTTCATTATTTGTACCCTCACTCTTTTTTTCTTTGTCAGTCTGCTAAATTTTTGTCAGTTTTGATGATATTTTCAATGAACCAACTTTTGGTTTTGTTGATACTCTCTGTGGATTTTTTATTTTCTATTTTATTTAGCTCCGTTCTAATTTTTATTTCCTTCCCTCTGCTCACTATGGGTTTAATTTGCTCTTCTTTTTTTATTTCTTCAAATTTTGAGGCTAGGTCTCTTATTTGAAATATTTCTAACTGTTTTCATTTTAAAAACAATTTATTGAAGTATATCATTCATACATGAACATAATAAACAATAAGTGTATAATAAAATTGTGAATTTACAAAACAAACATGCCTAGCATACAGGGCTCCCAAAAATCACTCCACTGCTAATACCTTGAATTGTTGTGAAACATTTGTAACAAATCATGAAACAACATTGTCAAAGTATTACTACTAACTATAGTCTATATCTTATATTTGCTATATTTTTGCCCCAACCCACCCCATTATTTTTTTTTGGTCATAAACCATATAATTTATCTAAAGATAAATGGCATTTGGTATAATCACCGAGTTGTGCATTCATCACTTCAATGAATACTAGAGCATTTTCATTACTCAAAAAAAAATCACTCTCATACCCATATGTTAGTGCTACTAATTACAAATCATGTGATGTGCTTTAAGCATTTCTATTCATTTCCAAACATTTACAAACAATATTTTACCAATTCTGCACAGATTAAACCTCAGCTTTCCATTCTGTAACCACATTCCAGCTATTAACTCCATGAGTTTGGTCATTATATTTAGTTCATAATAGCCAAATCATACAATATTTGTCCTTTTGTGCCTGGCTTGCTTCCCTCAACATAATGTCCTCCAGGTTCATCCATGATGTCATAAGCTTCAAGACTTCATTTCTTCCTACAGCTGAATAATATTCTATTGTGTGTATAACCTCAGTTTGTTTATCCATTTGTCAGTTGATGGACACCCAGGTTGTTTCCATCTTTTGGCAATTGTGTATAATGTTGCTATGAGCATCAGTGTGCAGATGTCTGTTTGTGTCACTGCTCTCGGTTCTTCTGAGCATATACCTAATAGTGGTACTGCCAGGTCACATGGTAGATCTATATCTAGCTTTCTTAGGAACTGCCAAGCAGTCCTCCACAGTAGCTGTACATTCCACATTCCCACCAACAGCGAATAAGTATTTCTCTCTCTCCACATCCTCTCCAATACTTGTAATTTTCTGTTTTAGTAGTGGCAAAATTGATAAACCTTTAGCTAGACTGACAAACAAAAAAAGAGAGTGGATGCAAATAACAAAAATCAGAAATGAAAAAGGGTCCATTACAACTAACCCCACTGAAATAAAAAGGACTATAGGATATATATATATATATTTTTAAGATTTTATTTATTTATTCATTTATCCCCCCCTTGCTGCTTGTGCTCGCTGGGTCAGCTAACCACGCCGCGCGGGCGGGCTTGCCTTCACCAGGAGGACCCGGGTTCGATTCCATATGGTAAACGGGAGCCCCACTGATTGAGCCACAGCCGCTTCCCGGACTATAGGATATTATGAACAACTGTACACCAACAAATTAGATAACCTAAATGAAATGAACAAATTCCTGGAAACACACAAACTACCTCCACTGACTCAAGAAGAAATAAATCTTAACAGACCAATAAGTAAAGTCATTGAATCAGCAATAAAAAAAAAAATTCCCAACAAAGAAAAACCCAGGATCAGATGGCTTCAACGGTGAATTTTTTTTTTTTTTTTTTTTTTTTTTTTTTAAAGATTTTATCCATTTATTCATTTATCCCCCCCTTGCTGCTTGCGCTCACCGGGTCAGCCAACCACGCCGCGCGGGCGGGCCTACCCCCACCAGGAGGCCCCGGGAACCGAACCCGGGGCCCCCCACATGGCAAACGGGAGCCCCACTGATTGAGCCACAGCCGCCTCCCTCAACGGTGAATTTTACTAAACTTTTAAAGAGTAATTAGCACCAATCCTGTTTAAACTCTTCCAAAAAAATTGAAGAGGAAGGAACACTTTTTACCTCACTCTACAAGGCCAGCATTACCCTGATACCAAAGCCAGATAAAGATATCACAAGAAAAGGAAGTTACAGACCAATCTCTCTTATGATTAAACATGCAAAAAACCTCAACAAGTAATAGCAAACAGAATCAAACAGCCCATTGAAAGAGTTATACACCACACTCAAGTGGGATTTATACCAGGAATTTAGAGGTGGTTCAACAAAAGAAAATCAATTAATGTTGAGCACCACATAAATAGAATGAAGGGAAAAACATATGATCATCTCAACTGATGCCGAAAAGGTATTTGACAAACTCCAGCACCCTTCTCAATAAAAACGCTCAGATACTAGGAACAGAAAGAAACCTTATCAACATCATAAAAAGCATATATGGAAAACCCTCAGCTAACATCAGACTCCATGGTGAGAGATCGAAAGCTTTCCCCCTAAGATCAGAAATAAGCCAAGGACGCCCGCTGTCACCACTGCTATTCAACATTGCACTGGAGGTTCTTGCCAGAGCAATTAGGCAAGAAGGAGTAATATAAGCCATCCAAATTGGAAAAGAAAATGTAAAATTTTTCCTATTTGCAGATGACGTGAGCCAATATATCAAAAATCCTGAACAATCCACAACAAAGCTATTAAAGCTGATGGGTGCATTCAGCAAAGTGGTGGGGTATAGGATCAACAAGCAAAAATCAGTGGAATTTCTACACACTAGTAATGAACAATCTGAAGAGGAAATTAAGGGAAAAATTCCATTTACAATAGCAACTAAAGGCATCAAATATTTAAGTATAAATTTAACCAAGGCTGTAAAGGACTTAACCATGCAAAATTACAAAGCATTGCTGAAATAAATTAAAGAAGACTGAAATAAGTGGAAGGAATTCTGTGTTCATGAATTAGAAGACCAAATATTGTTAAGATGTCAATCCTACCTAAAGCTATTTACAGATTCAATGCAATCCCAGTAAAAAACAACAACAACAACAAAACAGCAGCCTTCTTTGCAGAAATGGAAAAGCCAATCATCAAATGGAGGACTCTCACTTCCTAATTCTAAAACTTGTTACAAAGCTACAGTAATCCAAACAACATGGTATTGGCACAAGGACAAAAATGTGGAATAGAAGTGAGGGTTCAGAAATAAACCTTCGCATCTATGGCCATTTGATTTTGACAAGCATGCTAAGTCCACTTCAACAAACGGTGCTGGTAAAACTGGATACCCATATGCAATAGAATGAAATTGTATCCCTGCTAATATCACATACAAAAATTAGCTAAAATGGATCAATGGCCTAAATATAAGAATTAAAACTATAAAACCCTTAAATGAAAATACAGGGAAACATCTTCAGGACCTGGTATTAGGTCATGTTTCCTTAGACTTTACACTTAAAACACAAACAACAAAAGAAAATATAGATACATGGGACTTCATCAAAATTGAAAACTTGTGTGCATCAAAGACATATTAAGAAGGTGAAAAGAAAACCTACAGAATGGGAGAAAATATTTGGAAGCCACATATGTGATATGGGTTTAATAACAAGAATATATAAATAAAAGCTACAACTCAAAAACTAAAAGATAGACAATGCAATTTAAAAATGGGCAAAGGACTTGCATAGACATTTCTCCAGAGAAGATAGACAAATAACCAATAAGCACATGAAAAGATGCAGGGAAATGGAAAGCTTTGGGCTGTATATATTGCTAGAAGGAAAACCAGAGGATAAAATGTGGGATTGTATAACACGGTGAACCCTGTGGTGGCTGAAGATTGTGGTTAATAATACAAATATAAAAATGTTTTTTTCAGGATCTATAACAAAGCTACGTCACTTGTACAGGGTGTTGATGAGGGTTAGTATATGGAGGAAATGCATCTGAAGTAAAATATGTACTATAGTTAACAGTAATTGTTTACATCCCTGCATCAATTGTAACCAAGATACCACAACAATGTTAAGTGTCAAAAAATGGGGTGGGGAGAGAAGGTTATGGGAATGCTGCATATTTTATTCTTAGAAAAATGTTATACACCACAGAAACAACCAAATTTCCTTGCCAGATATACTGTTTTACTCTGAGGCTTCTCTGAAAGTACATGTGAAGAACTTTCCACAAGAACCCAGGCAAGTATATAATTTATGCTCTACCTGTCAATTAACATACCCTGGTAAGGAGGTAAAGATGGGGCATGGTCAGTTGCCCCAACAGCTGGGGTCTTTTGAACCTCTTGAAGTTGTATAGCTAGAAACCTCTATGGGCTATAAAGGCATCCTGGTTGCCACAGGCATGTTTTCTGTATGGCTTGAGGCCCAAAGAGTATCTAATAAAACATTAAACTTTCCTCCTGAGGAAGTCTTGCTACTTTCTCATATAAGATTGCAAAAATCTCTGGATTATATAAGCCTTGACCAATAAAAGAAAACAGACCAATAAGCCAAGCCCTTGATCTTAAGTCTTGCATTCATGAAATTTATTCCTGTAATAATGAAATTAAAACTAAGTATAACCAATACCTAAGAGTCACCTCCTGAAAACCAACTTGTTACTCAAATGTGGCCTCTCTCTAAGCCAAACTCTGCAAATAAACTCATTATCTTCACCCCAACATGGGACATGACTCCCAGGGATGAACCTCTTTGGCACCAAGGGATTATTATCATGCACTAATCAGCGATGTATTTGCAGAAAGAACTTGATTAAAAGGAGGAAATATTAAATAAAATAGAGTTTTTATGGCTAAGAGATTTCAAAGTGAGTCAGGAAGTCATTCTGGAGGTTACACTTATGCAGGTTGCAGCCAGACATCACAAACTGCCACCGTAAACAAAGCTTCAAAAGGACCCAGGAATGTCTGGACACCATAGGCAAGCCACATGGCCTCATGAAATTAACACCCCCTAGTGGGCCTTATCTGGGAATACATGTAAATCTATTTACCCACTATAACATAGGTATACTCATTTATAAATTCCCTAATCACAATTCTTCTACTCCTTTTATCTGAACCTATAATTTTCTTTCTTTCATCCTCTGTCCCTCTCTCCCTTCTTTCCTTCCTTTCTTTTTGAACCTATAATTTTCAATTTACCTGTTCAGTATAGTTCTCAGTGACTATAAGGCTTTGGATTATTCCTATACTGGTTGAGCCCTGAAACCCAGCAGATATGTGGTCAACTCCTACTCTCCAGTTCTTCAGGCCTGCCCTGGACAACCAACTAAATGATGACTATGGGCCATCCCCACCCCAAAAACAAGGAGTATCTTCAACGGCAAGCAAAACAACTCCATTCCTCAGTCCCATAATATCTGTCCCATAATATCTACACAATATTCTCAGCCTGAAGCAGTCAGAGCAGACATCATCCCAAACCCCTTGATATTGAATAATGAACAAAAATGGGGGTGGGAGTGCAACCACTGACCAAATCAGATTTCTTGTTATTGTAATTGTTAACTGAGCAACTTGTACCATTGATACAAATACATTTTTTAAATTAAAAAAGAAACACAATGAGATACCATTTCACACCCACTAGGATAGCTACTATTTTTAAAAAATGGAAATTAATCATTGTTGGAGAGAATGTGGAGCAATAGGAACCCTGTACACTGTTGGTGGGAATGTGAAATGGGTGCAGCTCCTAGGGGAAAGTTTGGCAGTCTCAGAAAGGTAAATATAGAATGACCATATGACCCAGCAATCCCACTTCTAAGTATGTACTTCAAAGAATTGAAAGTAGGCACTGGAACGATGTTTGCACACAAATATTCTTAGCAGCTTTATTCACAGTTGCCAGAAGGTGGAGGCCCCCCAAGTGTCCATCAGTGGGAGAATGGTTAAATAAAATGTGGCACATCCATACACTTGGAATATTATTCAGCTGAAAAAGGAATGACATTCTGGATCATGCTACAATATGCATGAACCTTGAAGGCATCATGTGCAGAAAAATAAGCCAGACACAAAAGGATAAATATTATCTGATCTCACTTATATGTAAATCCATAGTCAGAAATTGGAATACAGGTTCGCAGAGGAGGTGTCGAGGCAGAGGGGATTCATGTTTCAGTGGCAGAGTTTCTGTTTGAGGTCATGGGGAATTTTGATAATGGACGGTGGGGATGGTAGCAAATCTTTGTGAACATAATTAATACCAATAAACCGCATACTTGAAAAGGTCACAGTGGTAAATTTTAGGTTGCATGAATGTTACTAGAATAAAAATTTTTGAACCCATACAACTGTACAATACAAAGAGTGAACACTAAGGATGTAAACTACAGACTATGGTTAATGTGATTACAATGATATTGTATCATCGATTATAACAAAGGTACCACACTAAAAACTGTGGGGGCGGGGGGGACAGGGGACTCTGTTCCTGCTGGACGATTTTTTTTTTGGTAAACCTACAACTGCTCTAATAAAACAAAATTTGAATAGCCCTGGACTCACCCTCTGCCTCCAGCCATCCTGCTGTGCATCAAATGGGCTAAACTAGGGGAGGGGGTATGAAAGCAGGGAGGGGCGCTTCCTGCCCACCAGCAACAGACGTGACCATGGGACTTGCTTTCATTAAAAAAAAAAAAAAAGCGGGGGAGTGAGGAGTGTCCTGCCCGCAGGAGCCCTGAAAGCCCACGCACCCGCCAAGGCCTTCTGGGCACACCCACCGGGACCCCTGGGGAGGCCGCAGGGTGGAGCCAGTGGCGGTTTGGGTCCTTCGTCCCCGCAGCACGACTGGCCACCTGGCCGCTTCGCCCGCGGGCCGGGATGCCGACCGGCCTCTGCCCCGCGCAGCCTGCCCCGCCGGCGTGGGTTGCGGCCGCGCGCGGGCCGCTGCTCGTGAAACGTGACCGCGGGGTGCTTCCGAAGCTAGGGTCCCATCCGAGCCGGAGCCGGGGCGCGGGGGCTTCCTGGCGAGACTGTGGCGTGGGTGGCTCCAGGACCCCACTGGGCACGTCTCCAGGCCACTGGAAAACGCCAGAACGACGGAGCCGTCTCAGGGTCGAAGTGCCGGGCCGCGGGCAGGAGGCCGCCCGGAGAATAACGGTTCCAAAGTGAGCCCTGGACGCTCCTCTGAAGTGCGCAGACCACCTGCCCGGCGATTTTAAGGCCGTGAGAGGAGCACAGTGCATTCCGGGGGTGGGGTGCCGGGCTATTGCCAAGGACGGGCCACCTCCGCCTCTGTCATTGCAGCCGCTCTGGTTCACGAGTGACAGGGCCTGCCTCCCCTTCCTTCCTCGCCTTCCTCTTCCTTCCCCTCAGGCACCCAAATCCACCCCGAGCAAGGCCTTTCCAGGCAGCATATTTCACCAGTTTCTTTCTTTTTAAAACTGGTTTTAAGTTCTTCCTGTGCGGCCAGTCTGTCCCTGTCTAATGCAATGCTTTTTCCTGAGTATTTTTCACCTTTACAAATGCAGGTTTTTAAAAGACTGGCTAAGGCGGAACTGGCAAGCGTCCCCACGAAGGCCAGTTGGTGGGAAAGGTGTTCTCAGGAGGAGCTGCCGGGCTGCAGGGAGACCCTCCCTCCTGGCCCTGCCCCGACCACCAGGCCTGCGGGGGCAGCCAGGGAGGCCTGCAGGCTGCCGACGGTGCCCGACGTGGCTGGAGGGGGCCTGAGACGGCCACCGTGAGAGGGCCTCCGTCTCCACCCTGAGCCTCAGTTTCCTTGGCTGATAAAGACGGCCGAGTGGGGTACCTGGCAGACGCGGTGTGCGCGCTGCACGAGAGCCCCCTGCCCCCGGTGGCTGGAACCTCCCAGCGGGGAAGCGAGAGCCTTGGCTCAGCTCGGAGGCTCTTCCATTCCCCGTCCTGTGTGCGGAGACGGGCATTGCCGTTCAAGGACCTGCCATTCCACAAACCACAGGGAGGACCCATGCTGTGCTATAAAACAAAACAGTCAGACATAATTTCCCTGTTTCACACCGTGAATTAGTCCTTCCCAAACAGAGTTTCAGAGACACAAAGGCTGCCAGAGAGGCTGCATGAGGAAACCGCGGTGGCGGAGGCAGCGGAGGTGCTGGGGCTGGAGGGCTGACCCCTCCCAGGGGCTGCGCTGGCCTCGGGGCAGCCGTGGGGCAGCACGAGCACTGGGCCTCCCACCCGCTCACACCACAGCGTCCTCGGTAGTAAGCACACGGAATGGCACTTCACAGTTTACAACCAACCGCACCCATTCTCCTGCTGTGACTGACGTGACAGTCCAGGCCCACAAGCCCAGCTCAGGTATGCCAACCACGGCTTTCAGCATTCTATTAAGACTCCACTGGCCTTGAGCCGATGCCTTTTTCTCTTCTGGGAAATCCTCTCTGCCAGAGCGAGGCGTTCGGCTTCTTCCGCCCGCTGGTCGTTGGGAGAGCTCCCTCTGTGGCCCCCGAGCACTGGCAGGCCCTGCCGAGCGGCTCGGCCAGAGGCCTGGCCCGGCCCCAGCTCTGCTGTCTCTGCTGCGCTCCGGACCAGCTCTCAGTGGTCTGGACCCGCTAACGAGAGCCTGCAGGCCACACCCAGCCGACCCCTCTCAGACCAAGAGTGGTTTTCACGTTGTTAAATGGCTGCAAAAAATCCAAAGGAAAATGCCAATTTGAGACACATGAAAATCATATGAAATTCATATTTCAGGGTCCCCCAAGAAAGTTTTATGGGTTCAGTACGTGAGGTCTGTGCCTGGTCCGCACTCAGCAGCAGAGCGGGGTGGCTGAGCCGCCATTCGGCCCGCAAAGCGCAGACCATTTACCGCCGGACTTCGCAGGCAGCACCCGCCCCACAGAAGCCCTCCCTCCCCCTCCTGCCACCGTCACCCACGGACTCCGACTCGGCGCTGCAGCGTGGAGACGTGCAGGAGGGGGCCCTGCCAGCACCGCCCTTCCCTGACGTGGCACTGGAGCTGTGGACTCGCGTGGCCTTCGTGATTTTGCTCGACCCTGAGGCGGGTGTGGGCAGCAGCTGGGGCCAGCTCGGTGCCGCCAGCCTCTGTCTCTCATGGCTGGGTGTGCGGGGTCTGAGGGGCCTTGTAGAACCCTCGGCTCTCCTGTTGTGTGTCAAATGGGCTGAACCAGGTGAAGGGACCGTGAGCGCGTTGGCCTGGGCATGTGAAAGCGCGCTGCCCTCGCCGCCGTCCTCTGGGGAACAGGTCTCTCTCAGGAGACAGGCACGGGGTGCAGTCCACAGCTGCTCCTTGCCAGAGGCCGGGGCCCCCTCACTGTTTACCTGCTGCCAGTGCAGTGGTCAGACAGACAGGCCCCCAGACAGAGTCTCCAATCAGACATACACACCAAACTGACATGGTCCCGAGAAAACATGGTCCCCACTCTGTGGAGCTCACAGCAAGGAGATGGGGGTGGGAGTGGAGGTGGGGACACCTATCAAGTAAGCAGGTGCAATCTCCGAAGGGTGATCAGGAGGGAGAAGAGGGCCGACCACCCCCCAAAACAGGCTATGCTGGAGCAGGGCCGGGCGCCCAGGTGCTGGTGGGGGGCGGGGGAACCCAAATAAACCTCCACCGCGGGTCTATACCGGCTGTGGTACAGCACAAAGTCCCTGGGATTTCTGTGCATCTGGTTTCCCTGTTTGTAATGTGGGAAAATGGCTGTGACTCGATTTCACCAGTAATTCTACACAGGTGAGCAATATGTTTAAGCTTAGCAGGACAGCCGAGCTTTCTTCATGTGTGCACAAAATGTAAACTGACATGGGAAGCGGCTGTGGCTCAATCAGTGGGGCTCCCGTTTACCATATGGGAGGCCCCGGGTTCGGTTCCCGGGGCCTCCTGGTGAAGGCAAGCCCGCCCGCACGGCGTGGTTAGCTGACCCAGCGAGCACAAGCAGCAAGGAGGGGATAGATGAATAAATAAATAAAATCTTTTAAAAAAAATGTAAACTGACAATGAAATGCTGGCTCTTACGAAGTACGGACTGAATTTAAGTGTGTGCTGGACTGACGTTGCCCAGGGTCGGCTCTGAGCTGGGTTCCTTGTATTAAAACACGATTTTAGCTGGAAGTAAGAGTTTTGTTAATTCCAGACCATTGCCAGACCAGGAAATGTACTTCAATTTTCTTTAAACCCCTGTGGTCTTTAACCACACCAAACCTAACTTTCCCACCCTCGGGGCAATTAGGAGACTCGCCAGCTCTCCCCTGGCCCACACAGAGTCTGAGACTCCCCTGGCTCTCCCCTGGCTCACACAGAGCCTGGGCTGGGCTGGGCCTGCTTGGCCAATGGGAACCCAATCACCTCTGCACCTAGATTTCATGGTTCTTTGTGAGAATGATGGATAATAACCATTCTTTTCTGCCAACTTTGTCTGGAAAACCCTTTGGCAGGAAAGAAATGTGCTCTTGAACTGTGTTTGTTCACTTATATGTATAGATTTTCATGTCCTAAAGAGAAAAATTTATGATCATCCTTCCAAGTTTTTATTGTCCTTTTTTTTTTTTTCTTTTAATATCTCTGTTAAATTCAGACCAAACAAACAAACCACCTTCAAATGCAAAGCAGAGTCCCTTTTGTCTGAGCCAGGCCTGGTAGCCTGTCTTTAGAAAACACACCTGGCCTGGCTGAGACTTTCCCAACAGAAAATCAACCGATCTTGTGTGGCATTTTTCAGGGGGTGGCTCAAACAAAATTCTCTAAATGTAGATCTTCCATCAGATTCTGTCTAAATGACCAATTTCATATACATATATATATATATATAAAACATCTCCAGATTCCATTTAACAATTTAAATTAAAGAGTAGCTGGTACAGAAATGCTGTGGGAATGTGATGTTGTGCATTTGACTACCGGGTAAAAAATTTTACCAAACTTCTTTTCAAAACATCACGTAAGCAGGGCCCTGCCAAGCCACAGCTCAGGAGCTGTAATGAAAGTCAGGAATGTGAGACTCTGGTAGAGCATCTCCACCTGCAAGCTTCCTTGAAGGCAGCTGGTCCCCATGTCCTAATTTGAATTTAAATAATTATGGCAAGGAGGTTGCACGTTGCAGTGTTAATGGAAACAGACTCTGATTTAAAAGCTGCTGGGAGCAACATACCAGAAATGGGCTGGCTTTTACAAGTGGGCTTGTTGGGGTGAAACTTCTGAGGCCGTGGAAGTGCCCAGTCAAGGCATCGTTAGACATGCTGCCTCCCCAAGCTCAGCCGTGCCTGAGCAGGCGCGTGGCGGTGTCCGCTCACCTCTCCCCTCTCCTCTGGCATCGTCTCTTTCAGCTTCTATCTAAAGTGGCTCCCCTCAGTGCCTGTGCTCCGCTGATGTCAGCTTCTGGGTTCCTCTCTGTCTTTGCAGCTTTTTATTCCTCCATTTGTAACCGACTCCAGTAAGAGGATTAAGCCCCACCCAGGTCCTGCTATCTAATCTAAGGCCCTTAACTGAGGTAATTTAACCAAAAGGTCCCGCCCACAATAGGTTGACATGCACAGGAATGGGTTAGCTTTAAGAAAAAGGTTTTCTGAGGTCCACAAAAGACACAAACTGCCACAGTGATTCTTGTGCTTTTCTCAAGGAACAACATGGTGGTGGTGGCTGCTGCTGGACAGCTGATGCCCGTGATTTGGAATGCAGCCTGGGGCATCCAGGTGGCCTGCTGGGGGCACCTTGCTAATCCAGAAAGTGGACCATGGGCATTTGTTACCTTTTTGTTGGAATTACTTATTATCATAATTGCCTTGTACAATTGTGTGTGATTCTATAACACGAATACAGTTGTCTTACTATTTCCAAAGTTGCGTACAAAAGAGCCACCTTTAGCATCTATTGAAATAAAGAAAACTATTATTAAATACTTTAAGTCAGGTTATTGGTTGTCAACTTAATTTCAGTTTGAACACTTACACCCTTCTAGAACAATTTTTTCCTAGTAGGACCCTCATTTGAGAAATGTTTTATTATATGCTGGACATTATTGAGTGTCTGGGTCTTGATGTCCTCCTTTAAGCATGTTTTGTTCTGGCAGTAGAGTTACAGGCAGGTGGGCTTGGCCTTTCCGAGGCTTGCTCTAAGCTCCGGTAAGGCAGCTCCGGGGTAGCTTGCCCCTAATGCGCCGTCTTTCTGGTGTCTCAGTTGAAGACCTGGGCATCTGGCTGAGTCTATGTGACTCCAGAATCTCCATTCGGTTCACAGCCCACAGTGGCCGTCCTTTGACAAGTCCCGCTGAGTCTGGCTTTCTGCGGAGGCCTCGAGAGCTCCTTCTCTGAGCAACTCTCCCACCCTGGAGCGCGGCCCCCACACTCCAGCTTCCTCAGCAGCTTGCGCCAGCCCCTGCCTCCTAGCGCAGCGGCTCACCGTGCAGCGTGGGGCCCCCTCCCAGAGCCAGGGCGCCGGTGGGTCTCGCTGGGCGTCCTCTTCTCTCGGGGAGAGGAGCCTCGCAGCTGTTTGCATCCAGAGGGCTAGTCTGGCACCAGCACCTCTATCACGGATAGAAGCAGAAGCCGGGTTTTTAGAAGGGAATTCGAATTAAAGGCTAATTTCTGGTGACTAAGCTAAATTCGATGCCTGCTTCTGGTGTCCTGAGCACCGTGCTTCTCACTGACATCTGAGGCTGAGATCATCACATCGCTCCTTCTCTAAACCCACCATCAGGAACGACCCCAGAGCACTCAGCGGCATCTTCGCAAACCCCATGAGCAGCAGAGGAAACCCCTCCACTTCCTGCCACAAGCAGGAAACCAGAAGACCAGGTGCAGGGGTTTTCCCAGTGGAAAGGTGCAGATGAATCCAAAGCCTTCCGGAAGGCTGAGCTTCCTCGCTTCGCTCGCTCCTTCCAAGTGCACCCAGGCTGAGTCCCATCTCGCCCCGGCCCCTCCTTGCCCAGTGTTACCTTCCTCAGCCCAGGGACGCATGGACGTGCCACCACCATTTCCACTTCTGTGGTTTCAGTCGGGAAGTGAAGGAAATGCATCAGAGGGGCCTTTCCAACTGGCTGATCCATTTGAAGCATGGTTCTCTTCACTCAGGATTTTCATAGTTCATACATATCTCCCCGCTTGCTGCTTTGTGCTTTTTCTCTCTCACTCTACTTGTGCTTTTCTTATTTCTCTCGTACTAGAAAAATCCAGCATAGCAAACTCATTTTTGTCACTTTGAACACTTTATAAAGAGTGTTCAGAAATTTTAAAAAACTTAGCATTATAAAGTGGCACAAGGATTCATAAAATTAGTTTGATGTTTCCCTGACTTTAAAGACAAAGTAATACAATAGGGATATAAGTTTAACGGCAAAGTCATCCATTCACTCAATTCAATAAATATTGGAGTATCTGCCGTGTGCCTGGTCCTGACCCAGACGTGGTAACGGCAGGGAAATCACCAGCAAAACTCACTCCGTGGTACACACGTTCCATGACTTTATTTTTGGTTGTTTGTGTTTTCTCCTTGTTTACCTGGATTTTAAATTTTTTCCTATTTTGCATTTAAGTTTTAAATTGTGTGTAATAAAGATAACTTGTTAAAAGCATATACTAAATTTTAGCAATATATTTTTGAGACCTTTCATAAACCAAATTCACAAAATTAAACAAAAAACGACCCAAACCCCAGCTGAAGCAAGCCACTGAAAACATGATCACGGTAATAAGACAAACCGTAGACGCGACAGACATACCTGCTGGGCAGGTGGGCTCTTGTGCTTTGTAAAAGCTCAGATACTTGCTGGGGCCCTTTGAGGGAGGGATAAATAAGCTAGGGACAAAAAGCAGCCAGCGTGAAACACTTAGCTGGACCTCGAAACGTCTTTTAAAAGAGCCTATAAAAGGGGCTATGGAAGGTCACACGGGCGGCGTTCCCCGCACACGGCTGTGGACAGCGACGCCCCTCAGGGTCAGCGCTGGGACTGGAGTGGCTCGCTCCGTGCTTTCAAGGAGGACAGAGCAGCGGCTTTACGTTTGCAGACGTCTGGTTAGGAACGTCCTATAGGGACATCTCACGAGGCCATACCGGGTGCAGGAAGGTCAAAGGCAGGGGGCAGTGAGGCTAAGCACAGTTTAATAGATTTTAGGGGAAAATACAAACTCTATCTATACGTGAGAAGAACAGTCTCTCTGGGGCTTCATCCTTTTCTCTCCAAAGAGGAATCCCCCAATGTGAAGAGACAGGCCTTGTGTCTTCATTGGGAAGAGCAGACAAACCTCTCCTTCCAGCTAAAGCTTGTTTGATTTACACAGCGACGGGGCGCTTAGCAGAAGCATCAAACGCCGGCTCGTTTGCAAGCAGTTTCATAGGGAGATTGATGCAGGCGTTTCCCGGAATTTCGGGGGAAGCTGCGCCCTACGCCTGCTCGAGTCCTCATGTGGGAGGTGAGTGAGGGGTGGGCAGTCTTCTCGGGGGTCCGTCTGGTGGCTGCTGTGGGACTGCGTGGCGTGCGGTTCTTATCGGCCTGCTGCTCACGCACTGTGACTGTCCACCCTCGCATCATCCTCCCTCCCACCTCATCTGCTGCTGCTGCTGCTGGGCCCTACCCCCCTCCCAAGGAGAGCCCGGTCAGGACAGGCTTGCTTCAGTGAAGGCCAATGTGCCAGGGGCAAGAATCGGGGGCCTCAGCGGATGGGGAGCTTGTCAGTGTGCAAGGCCCTCTGGGCACAGCGTTCCGAGCTGGTCTGTGTGCAACTCGAGGCCCCTGGAATTGTGGAAGAGCGGCCCGTCTCCCTGCACCTGCCTCTGTGGCTGCAGTTTATTCACCCCAGGGCCAGTGGGGCCCACAGGAGCCCCAGCCCGTCATCTGGGCCTGCCGGGTCCCTGCTCCCCATCTCCTGGAGCATTGAGATAAAAGTGGCTTTTCTTTAATTAAATTTTGTGACTCTTTGGATTATAAAATATGGATGCGACATCCCCTGTCTGGAAGCATCTAAAAGGAGCCATTGGTTCTGTCTGTGATACGGCACGTGCAATCTGGGCACTTGCTCTACCTGATGTTGAAAGCCTTTTTCTTAGATCCTTTTACAACAAATACATATTGTTATTGAACAGTAAGCATGGCATTCTTTCAAAGGATTCAAAGGAGAAGAAAGATGAACTGTGGGTGCATGCACTATTCCGTACGTGAATCACCCCACCGAATGCGCACATCCGTCCCGAGAGAGGCACGGGTGCCCATCACAGGAAGAGGGGCTTGGAGAGACGCGCCCCCCGCCTGGGCAGGGAGCACGGCACGGCAGCCTGACCCCAGCTGGCCCGGCTGGCCGGTGCTGTCCAGCCCTGAAGTTCTGCCTGAGGCGCCTGCTGGGCCACACGCCAGCCTTCCTCTGGGAACTGAGACCCAAAAGGAGGAGAGCATGCACTGCCCGGTGGCCCTTCCACGCCCCAGCCCCACGACGCTCTCTGAAAGCCCCTCCATACCGGGGATTCTCTGGGGCAGTCGTGCCTCCCAGGCCCAGCCCTTTTTTAAACGAATCAGGATACTTCACGCTTAAAGAGACTCTAAGTGCATTTGAAGCAATAAGAGCCAGCTTAGGTGCCAGGAAAGTATTTGACCTCTGTGACTTGTAGGCCCCTTTTCTACTGTGGGAGCCTTAACTGCTCTACTGAATTCTCAAAAGGGATCTGGCAGAAGTTCTGCAGAGAAAACGGCAGTAAATCCAGAGCCGCGGGCAGGCGGCTGCGGTGCATGTGGGGGGCTGGAGTGACGAACGAGCAGTGCCCCTGCGGCTCCGGGGCTCCAGGCCACACGCCCTCACGTGCTGTGTTTTACTGACAGTGTCTGAATCCAAGAGACAAAACAGGTGGGTGCTGTGAAATGTGTCACCCCAAGGACAGAGACAGGCACAGGAGAGTGAGAATAAAGCACCAGGGACAGGTCCACTCAGATGTTTCAAAGGATACACCTGGCCGTGGCAGGAACCGCCGCGGCGTGGTGGACAGACGGGTGGACAGCAGGGCCCGGCCTCTGCCCCACAGCGCGCACAGTAGGAGGCTGGAGCTCGACCAGCAGCGACCCGGCTGCCGTCTTGGAGCAGGGAGGGGCCGGCGCGAGGACATCGATGCCCACCTCGAAGCCACCGCCCAGGAGTGCTGTGAAGCCCACCGAGCCTTCCTGACCAAGGGCCCGGGCAGCGCAGGCCCCGCGCCTGCCCCCAGGGGAGACCCCATGGGACATCAGCGTCAGCACAGACAGAGCCCGCGGCCCCGGGACGTCAGAGGCCAATGGCGCCAGGGCCTGGGGCCGCGCGGCCTGGGCGGGGGCTGGAGGAGCAGCCGGTCCCGGGGTCTGGCGAGTGTGGTGAGCCGTGACGGGGTGGCGGGAGGACCGGGCGGGACGTGGAAGGGCAGGGCAGGAGACAGGCGGTTGAAGGGAATGCTGGAATCAGGGTTTTGGAAGCGCCACGTTTGAGAAACGCAGCCTCAGCATCAGCCGTGAAGGAGCCACGGCTGCCAGTGCTCCCACAGCCTAGAGCGTGCTCCTCAGTCTGCCTGGGCTCCCTCCAGGAGCAGCAGGTGCCGGCGGCTCTCGCTCCTGCCCACCCAGGGCCGCGGCGTCTGCTCGGGGCACCGCGAGTGCCACACGCTCTTTGTGGCCCTTCGTTGTGGTGAGCTCCGGAAGACGTAGCTGGAGTCAGGCAAGAACGTGAAAAACTGGGACGCTAGGAAAAAATACCTCGGGAAGGGAGGCAGGCGCACAGTGGTGGCGACTGGCGCTGCTGTGTGCCGGAGGACTCAGCGTCACCGTGCCAGCTCCTCCCCCTGAAGGCGCTTCTTCGGGGGGGCTACATTTTAAAGGCTCAAGAATTAGTGACTAACTTCTGCATATTTCTTAGTAATTTCATATTTTGGCCTTTGAAAAAAACTTGTTTCTTAAAGAGGTAATTTTTCATTTCAAAACTTACTTTCTTAAAATGTATTCTTATACAATATAATAAGATTTAAAACCAGAGATATAAAATTAGCTCCAGCCCCTCCTGGAGCTTGTGCTGATACAGTTTCGCGTTTGTCGTTACTGTTGTCCTCGTATTTCTTTCTCTTCACACTTGCCTGTCTCCTCTCTGAGGGCTGTGCTCTGGGGAACGGCTGCCGGCCTGTCTGAAGCTCAGTCGTCACCACAGTTCTCTGGCTGCCGCCGAGAGCACCAGCGTCTCTGGACACAGAACCTGTTTGAGAACTAAGCGCTTGCAGGCTGGCCAAGTGCTAGCTGCCATCGAGTCCTCTTCAATCTTCCCAAATGACCTCTAGGGACATCTTAGGAATCGTGGACCCACTGGGCATTTCCACAAAACATTTCTTTTTAAAATTACACAATTATTTGCTAGAATATTACACAATTGCAGTTGTAATGCTTCTCTGGTGATATCTTTGAGTGCCAACTAACCCTGAAGAGAATATCATTGAATATTTTTCCTTAAATAATCTCACAAGACAATTAAATGCAATCCCTGTAATCTGTTATTTCTGGGAAGCTCTCTCTTCCTCTCTATCTCAGAACCACAGGATAACAGCTAACACTGCCTGCCTGGCAGCCCTCTTCTAAGCACACTGGGAAGCTATCATTACCCCTGCTCTGAGGATGGTGAAGGTGAGGTTGAGGGACCAGAACTCACACTCGGGCCCCGGGGCTGCGAGGCTGCCTCTCCACCCGCTCTGCCAGCTGCCTCCATCTGCACTGCCCTCTCAGAAACCCACCCCAGCCCTCAGCCTCCAGGCAAGGATGCAGGTGACTCACCTAAAGACACACGGCCAATTCGAGGATACACCTTCCCTCCAAAGCACCATCATTTGCCCATTAGCTCATTGGAAATGAATTCAGGTGCTTCTCTTCTGTCCTGAGCACCAACCTTCCCACCCCAAACACACTCAGTCTCTCTCTACACTTATCCTCAACCTGCTGTAACAATATCACACTAGCACAAGGTTCCCAGAATCTGCTGTACACTGGCTGCTTCCTCCGAGGCTGTTATTTTTATTCTTGAGAATCTTAGGAACAATGTTAACCCAAGTCAGGCCAGAAGCAACAGGGGAGGGTCCATCCAGGCAGCCCCATGATCTCAGACAAGGATGTGGCAGGAGAGAGGGTGGCCTTTTAGGAGGGGGGGGGTTGCCACCATGAGACAAATGGACCATGCGCTATTGCAGGCACCTGCGAAAGGGGGAAGGAGACATAGACGTGCCTGGCTGGAAGCCCAGTGAGATGAGGAACCAAGCAGGCAACGGGATGGGGGTGCTGAGGGGATGTGGGTGTGGTAACTGGGGGGTCTGGGGGTGACAGGGCCTGTGGGCACCATAGGCAGCTTTCAATTTAAGAACATTCAGTTAAGTGATGATCACCCAACCAATGTGTCTAAACTGGGCTCGTTTAGACAGCATCTACACATCCGTATCACATTAGACCCATGCAGTGCTCCAAGAGGCAGGCAGGGGATGCTACTCCTGGAATGGTCAGTGAGCAGAAGCTCAGAGGGGTCGAGTTACCAGCCCAAAGCCACACAGCTAACGAGGCTGAACGGACGCGCAGGTCACCATGACCACCCCCAGACCCATTCTGCAGCCCCTCCCCCCGTCCGCGGCCACCTACCCTCCTGGGCCCATGGCCGGTAGATGAACACAGCAGTGCCTTATCCTGATCATGTGACCCTGGGTTCCCACAAGGCCCCAGACTCAACCCATGGAGGCTGAAATGACCCCAGCGCAACCCGCCCCTTCTTCTCTCCCACCCCTCGGCGGAGCACATCATCCTTCCAGAGCCCACAGAGGATGGCAGGCACACAGTGTGCACCTGCTGAGTGCCAGGCAGAGGAGCTGGGGCGCCCCTGCCCTGGGGGGCTGAGCACAGCTCTGTCTGAGCACAGCGGTGGAGACCCCAGCCCCAGCTTTGCTGCTTCTGGGCCATGAGGTCAAGCAAGTGTTTTCCATCATCTGTAGAATGGGGTAGCCCCGCCTGGGAGGTGTCTCATGAGGCTTGGAAAGAAATACAGGGAGGCTCTAAACAGCATGTAGTTATTTTTACTCAAACCCAAAGAAAGGAAACATTATTTCTGGTTTGGAAGGAGAGAGGAGGCCGATGGACAGCCCACAGTGGCATCTGAGCCAGGTTTGAATGATTTCCCATGAAAAGTGCTGAGTTCTGTGAATATGGGGTCAGAAAAGTGCTAACGTCTTCTGTTTGGGTACCTGTGTCTCAAATAGCCTTGGCGCCAATCCAGGCCACGTTTATTTCCTCAGTGTGACATTTTTCATGTGAGACCACCGGCCACAAACAGAGTCCACACTGTTTCAAAGCAATTTCAAGCCAGACCCACCTGCCCGAGAAGGTCCCAGGGCCCTTTAAGGAGGGTGATAAAAGGTGCTGAGGAGCTGCCAGGCACGGCTGGGGAGGGCTCGGCCCTCTGCGGTGGCCCCCGTCAGAGTTCAAGTCCCATTTGCTTACTTGAAGACAAGACCCCACACGGCCATGGCACACAAATACAAGGTTCCTCTTAGAAGCAGGAGGGAGCAGACGGCGGCCTTATATAAAACAATTCCATTACGAATGGACGGTGTCACTGCCAAGTGTCTCAGAACCTGAAAGCATTTCACGGAAAGCAAATGTTCTCTTACAGTGAACAGAACATCAAAAGTTCCTCCTGACCCAGAGAGCCTGTGAGTTTGAGAACTTGAGGCAGGTTCAGGAAAATCGAAAGCCTGAACTTACTTTCATCCACATTCAAGTCTGCACAGTGCCTTGATTCAAGGCACACAGCCTGTTTAATGCTCACTTGGTTTAAGGCAACTGTTTCCCAAACTACTAATTATGCACAGTTTCGAAAACATTTAAGTTAATTTTTTAGTTATATGTTTTATTTCTTAATTAGACTCTGGAAGGCACCAACTAAGCTTTTTAAGTGAAGAAGTGCTGTTGAGTAACAGAAGTGGAGTATAATTACTACACAAAAAGCACTCTTTAATTTATTTTTGCACGAAAAAGGTGAAGACAAACCCATACGCTTCTTGCAACTTGCTTGAAGAAGTACAAAACAGCTTCTGTCACTTTCTCAAAACTAGAATGACTGTCTTGTTTTACTGGACAGTGCCCATTATTTAAATCAACTAATATTCCAACATAAAAGTAAATCCTGGTGTATATAAAGTAAAAAATAAAATTCGTCTTCAGGCAGCATAGTTCATTGCTTTGCCTGCAAGTTCGGAGCTAATGAACAACTCAGGAACTTTGCCACTGTGGGCAAAAACCTCGCAAGTGCCTCTTTGTTCTGCACCCACTCAGGTCCTGAGAAGGCAAACCTGTCTTGGAGAGCACATTCTTCTTGTAAATACCCACGAGGTTACAGGATAGAGCTTGCTGGACGGGTGCCGATTCCTGTGAGCACGAGGCTTCGGGGTGCAGCGGGTCGGCGGGTCCGCGGGCGGGAACCAGACCCCGCCCCCCCGCCGGCCCGGGTCCCCCCTACCTTCCGGCCCCGGCGCTGTTGCCTCGGCCCTCCGCGGCGGGGTCCACGGCGGCGCCACCTTTGTCCCGATCGCAGTTTCCATAAAATCCACTTTGTGCTGGGCGCGCGCGGGGCGTGAGAAGGGCCGGTGGTCGGCGGCGCGGGGACCTCACGCTCCCGGGGGCCCCGAGCGGTCCCGGCAGAGGCCGGGCGGCCGCGCGCTCACCCTCCCTGCGGGTCTGAGTTGGACCGGGTTGCTCTGGACCGGCCCGGGGCCGGGCGGGGTGGTCTCCCCCCCGGGGGGACGAGGGCGCGGGCCGGCCGTGGGGCAAGGGGACCTCACCGGGGCGGGGACGGCCCGGCCCGGGGGTCCCGGGGGGCGTGGGGCCCGGGGGGCCGCGGAAGCGGCGGCCGCTGTGGCTTTTGCTTTTGTTCCCGCTGAGCCTCCGGGTCCTGCCATTTGTTCTCCGGCCAGTGGTACCCGCGCCGCACCTGGTTTCTGCGGGTGTAGGCGGCCTGGCCACGGATTTCCGCTGGTGTACACAGACGCAGGGCCCTCCCTGGCGGTCCAGGTGAGGGGGGAAGCTCACTGCCCCGTGAACGAGAGCACACGGGCCTTGTGCAGAGAACGAGGGGCTTGAGACCCTAATTCATTTCCACCTTCTTCCCCCTGGGATTCAGGCACCCCCGGGAGGTCAAAGGAACTTTCAGCGAGTTTGAGATTCCGCCTCCGTATAGGGAGAACTTCCAAAAGCAAAGTCTGTCTTCCCCCCAACCAAAAAGGACCTCGGTCGTGAGAGTTTAGTCTGGGGAAGCAGCCCACGGGGTTCCGACCCCCACCCGGGCAGTGGCTCTGAGCCTTGGTGCTGAGGGGACCACAGCTCCGGGAAAGGGGGTCGCCGGGCAGAATCCTTCAGGCTTATCACCTCCTCGGGTTTTGTCACAGGAGAGCAAGCCCTGGCGCCCCCACAAAACGTGCGCTGAGGGGTAAGACTCAGCTGCTGGGCCACAGGTGTGGATGCAGACGCCGGTCTGTGGAGACTCTCCTCTCCCTCCCCGGGTGCCCTGGCTGGGCCTCCCTTGAGTCTCTCCTCCCGTCTTTCCTTGCCTCTCTCATGTGCTTTGCTTCCTGGAACCTCAGACTCTGTCTCCCCGAGCCCACCCTGCTGCCACCCTCTGTCCCTGCCCTCATCCATGCCCGGGGTTCCTCTGTGCCTGCACCTGCCTGAAGCCCTCAGCACCCCTGCCCCGCCCTCCCGGTGGGAGCATTGCGAGGGGCATGCTGCTTCCCAGGCCCCGTCCTCCAGGAGCTTGAATTCCAGTGGGGTGAAACCAACACTAAATCAAGGAACCTACAATAGAAAATCCAAATATGGCAGCGAAAGTAATGGAGGGATGAGAGGCGCCACTTCAGTCAAGGAAGCCCTTTTTGACAAGAAGATTGAGCAAAAACCAGAAGAAAGTGAGAGCGTGATGTGAAAGCGAGGGCTGTGATGTCAGGTGGCTCCTGGGTGGTAGCGAATCTGGCTTGAAGTGCACTCTACTTAAAAACACAGCAAACCGGGGCGGGCAAGTGGAGGGGGTCAGGTCTGAAAGGCCAGCAGGTTAGCTGCTGACTCTGAAATTCGCTCTGAATGTCATGGAAACCTTTAAGGGGCAGAGCTCAGAGGGAAACCCTTTACCTGACTCACATTCCAGAGGTGTACTGGACAGCTGGCGGAGGCAGGGAGAGCAGTCGGCAGGGATGGCCAAGAACGTGGGGAATGAGATGGGCCTGGACCCCCGTGGGCGTGGCAGGGGTGTGAGGCATGGTCCCACGGGCCTGTTTGGAAGGCGGTGCGGAGAGCACTTGTTGGTAGTTGGCTGTGGAGAGTGTGGGAAGGAGAAGCCAGGGTGACGGTGGCAGGCACCGTGAACCCGCCGATCCTGCTGGGACTGAGGAGGTCGGAGACCTCAAAACTACATTCCCTAGACCCCTTGCCCCTCGATTACCGACGGGCCTGGCTTAGAGACCTGCTGTGCGGGGTGTGGGAGTCGCTGTGTGGAGGCACTGGGATCTTCAGGGGCAGCTGGGGCCTTCCCTCAGCACCCCTGGGAGGAGACTGCCCTTCGGCGTTCGCCAGTGCCTTCTGTGTGCACGGAGAGGCTCTGACACTCTGATCTCTAGATCCGGACACATTGTCATGGCCCGCGTAGAGTCCACGGGCAGGCTCGGGGCCTCTCCCAGCGTTCCTAGGAACCCAGCGATGAGTCAGTGTCCTCTGAGCATGTCACCTGCTCATCTGGTTATCGCCACAACACCCTTTGATTTTCTTTTTCTGTGGGGCTTTTTCCAAGACTGTTCAATCATAAAAAAATCCAGTATAACCATCTTCCATTCTTTAGTGTCTCTGTGTTTCTTTCTGGGTATTTCTTTTCCTAAATTATTGCTCATTCCACTAACTCTCCAGTTATGTCTAACCTGCTATTAAATCAATCCACTGAATTTTAAATTTATTGCATTTTTGTTCTAGATTTTCCATTTAGTTTTATTTTATTTCAAACCTTTTATTTTGAAATAATTTCAAACTTATAGAACAGTTGCGAAAATAATATAAACCCCATATAGAAAACTCCAATATATCCTTCCCCCACCCCCAGATACCTAGATCTACCAATTTTAACCTTTTGCCACATTTGCCTTGTCATTCAGTCTATTCATCCAGCTATCAATCCATCTATTTATCTATCCATCATCTAGCTAGCCAGCATAGAATTCTTGGTCGGCAACTTTTTCCTTCTAGCACTTTAAATATATCATCCCACTGCCTTCTTGCCTCCAGAGTTTCTGATGAGATTGGCACTAAATCTTATTGAGGCTCCCTTGTATGTGACACATTGCTTCTCTCTTATGGTTTTCAAAATTCTCTTTATCTTTGGCATTTGACGGTTTGATTATTATATATCACAGCGTGAGTCCATTTGGGTTTATCCTGTTTGGAGTTCATCAAGCTTCTTGGATATGTATCTTCATGTATTTTGTTAAATTTGGGAAATTTTCAGCCATTATTCTTTTGAATAATAAGAGAATAATTATTCTCTGCCCCTTTCTTCTTCTCCCTCTGGGTTTCACACAATGCATATATTGGCATATTTGATGATGTCCCACAGGTTCCTCAGGCTCTATTCACTTTTCTTCATTCTTTAGTTTTTCTGCTCCTCAGACTGAAGGATTTCAATTGTCAAATCTACAAATTCACTATTCTTTCTTCTGCCAGAGCCAATCTCCTGATAAACACCTCAAGGGAATTTTTTATTTTTATCACTGTGGTCTTCAGCACTGTTTGATTCTTTTTCATAATTTCCTCTCATTTCATATTCTCTTTGAGTCCATCTATCACTTTCCTAATGTTCTTTAGTTCTTTGTCCATGTTTCTCTTTAGCTCTTTGAGAATATCTAAGACCAATCTTTAAAAAGTCTTTTTCTGGTGCGTCCCAGGTCTAGTCTTCCTCGCTGATAGTTTCTAATGCTCTGGTATCCTCCTTTGAATGCGCCATCGCTTCCTGTTTCTTTGTATGTTGTGTGATCTTTTGTTGAAACTTGGACATTTTGATATTCTAATGTGTTAGCACTGTAATTTAGACTCTGGGGTGTCTGTTCCTTAAGCGTGTATCCAGATAGTATTAATACAGAGATTTCCTCAAGTTCTAGGACCTGACAAAAAAGAAAAAAAAGAAGGGAAAAAAACAACCTTTTCCAGTCTTTGCAGATTGGCCTGTTCGCTATATTAGAAACCATGCATGTGTCCCCAGACCTCGTTTTCCTCCCTAGGTCTGGTTTTTAGAATGCTGGTGATAAACTAAGCCTGATTTATTATATGTCCATCCTGTATGGGAAAAGACTGTAACTCTAGGTATCTCTTGTCAACCTTAAGAGATATAGCAGGGGGCTATATCTGGTTGGCGTCCATCTCCCATATGGAGGGACCTGGGTTCGTTCCCCGGGACCTCCTGATAAAAACTTAAAAAATATATAGAAGGTGCGTGGGCCGCCAGGCCCTGTGCGCGGGCGCACCACCAGTTCCCGCGAGCCACACAGCAAGATGATGACATAATAGGAGAGTGACACAAGGGAGAGGCAAGATGAGACGCACCGAAAAACCAGCAACTAAGGTTGCGCGGGCAGGATGCCTCTCTCCTACATCAGAGATTCCAAGGATTGAATCCCAGTGAAGATAGGAGGAGAAAGATGAGGAGAGAGGGCAGAAAATGGACACAGAGTTGTCCAGCGAATGGACACAGAAACAGCAAAAACGGGGGAGGGGAGGGGAAGGGGTGTAAAAATGGATAAAAGTAAATAAATCAATCAATCCTTAAAAAAGAAATTATAAAAAAAAATTTTTAAAAATAAAAATAAAATAAAATAAAATAAAATAAAATAAGATTGGCCTGCATGAGTGCTCTCCTTCAGAACTTAGCCATACAGTGAATTTAGAGAGCAGTCTAAGGCTGCTCCAGTCTGTTCTGCACATGTGTCATGTCCTGGGCATGAATGTATGACCCTAGGAATTCCCCCATTTACACAGATACATGTGTCCTCGTTCCCCTGGGAAGTACACTATGCACTGTTTGTAGACCAGAGTTGGCATTCCTTTGTCCCAACTGCAGCTTGACTGTTCTATAGTGTTCTGCAGGTGCAGGACAAGTTCTGGGATGGTGAGCCTGTGAAGTGTGTCTAATTCAGTCTTTCAGGCTGTCCACAGATACACCTGCTCCTAGTATGTTCACAAGGGCTACTCTGCCCCTCTGGGCCCAGGACCAAGGACCCACACTGGGGGCACAGGCCAGCTCCCAGCCAAGGTAAGAGGGGGTGGGGGAGGGCCCAGCAAGGGCTCCAGGAGATCCTGCATTTTTAAGCTGCATTTTTATTGATTTGGCACTTTCCTTTTTATTGAAATCCTTTAACTGTATTATGGAGCACACAGACAAATATCAGGAGAAAGATGTTTCTGCCAGTTCTTGCTGGCTTTACAGAGCTTCTGTGTGGGCACAGAGCTCTGGAGCATCTCACTCTACCATCTTGATTGGGGCAAGGCTCCATCTAGTTTTATTTTTAGAGTTTCTAGCTCTCTTACAATATTCTCAATCTTGTTTTTTTATTTCGGCTAATAATATAGTTATTTTAAAACCCATTTTTGATAACTTCATATCTGGAGTCCCTACAAGTCTATTATATTGCCTTTTGTTTCTCTTGGCTTCATATCCTATTGTGGTTTTTTTTGTTTCTTGTATACATGTATATGTGTATGCGTTTTAGTTGAGTACTGGATATTGCATATGGAAAACTATAGGAAAAATTTAAGCTTGAGGCAATTACCTTCCTCCAGAGTGATTTGTATTTGCTTCCAGCAGGTGTCTAAGAGCACAGTAGCAATCCTGGACCTCCTAAATCCGGTCAGGGGTGAAGATGATCTCAAGCTGGCCTTCCATCCCTGTGAGACTGTTCGATTTCTCTTTAACCCTTATTCAAAGGGTGCAGACTTCAGGATCCAACTTGAAGCCTGGAGACCAGGAGTGGGAGAGGAGTTACCATGTCCCCACCCCATTGGTGGACTCTAAACTCCAGCTTTTGTCTCCCTATCTCTTTAAGTCAGTTAAAATCACCCACAGTTTGATGCTGGATGGACCCCAGAAAGCCATGTCCTTAGAGCTAAGCCGTTCCTGTGGGTGTGAACCTATTGTAGCTAGGACCTTCTAATTAGGTCGTTCCAGTTAAAGGCCTTTGATTAGATTAGTTCGGTAACGTCTTAATCCTCTTACCATAGTCCTTTGTAAATGGGATGATATGGAGAGACAGACAGAGAGAAAAGACACAGGAGCTCAGAAAGAACCCTCGGAAGCAGAGAGAAAGACACCAGAAGCTGAAAGAGAAGACGGAGACCAACAGACGCCTCCATGTACCTGTCCATGTGACAGAGAAGTTCAGAATTGCTTATGGCCGAGCTTCAGGGAAAGAGCACTGGCTGATGCCTCGATCTGGACCTTGGAACTGTAAGCTTGCAAGCCAGTAACCCCCAATGTAAAAGCAGACCCGTTCTGGTACATTGCATTTGGCACCTTTTAGCAACTAAAACACCACGGTCTTAGGCTCTCAGCTGCCCCTTACTGGAATTGAAGGTTCGTCTAGAGGGAAAGCAGCCCTAAATGCTGGGCTCGCCTCTCTGGTTTGCCTTCTTCTCCTAGGTCTCAGTCTTCTAATTTTCTTTATGGCCTTGGTAGTCCTCTGATGCCTTTAAATGGATATTGTAAAAACAGTTAAGCTTGTCCTAATTATCTAATCCACCATTTCTGAAAGTAGAATTCTCTTTTTTCACTTTCTTAGAACCGTTTGCACAAAAAACTTCTTTGGTTTTATCTGAAATAAATGTTTGTGGCTTAGAATAAACTCCTGGTGGTAATGAGCCATTCTGAGCATCGACAAGCCTGCAGCTCCAGCCTGAGGAGCTCCGGGTGTAGTTTATCACTCACCTTTAGTCAGATTAAGGCTATGCCTCAGGTCTGAAATGAACTAGTCACTTGTGAACTAGTTAACTAAAAATGCCCATGGCTTTTGTGCTTCAAAGAGACACTAAAGTTTAAAATCAGAGGAGTTCCCTCAGCCACACAGCTGGGACTTAGGGCCCTTCTGGTCAGAGCAGGATCATCACGTTGGCATTCTCCACATGTCCCCGCAGGACACAGACAGACAGACAGACTAGCTAAGTCCTTGTCTTCCTCCGAGCTCAGCAGCCTTGTGGGTGGCTGGAGCCCAGGCTGGACCGGCTGCCATGCCCGCCCGGGTGTGCGACTGCTGTCTGCAGGCCAGCCAGGCCTGCTGCCCTGAGTTCTGAGTTAGTTAAGAGTAGGAGGCCATGTGCCATCTAAAGAGCTCAAATTTGGGGAAAAAAATAAAAGCATTCCCAAGGAACCCACCAATTCTGCTTCTTGTAGTTGTTTGGATATAAAGTCTCACCACCAATGTAGTTTGTGACTGAAGGTTTCTTTCCAGGGAGGGGGGACATAGCTAGCTGAAAACTTCATTTTACAACCGGTTGCCTGTGAGGATTAGATTGCTCTGTCTGGCAAGGGGAGGGGCAGGGAGAGATACCCCTCAATTTTCTTTCCTTAGCTCCCAGGAGATCTGGAACCTAACACCCACGCAGCGCTGATCTCTCTGGGTTGCTGCCTCCTCCCACCCCTTCTCTGTGCCTCGTTCTCTTTTTCTTGCTTGCCCCATGCAGGCCCCCATCTGCCTTTTCCTTTTCCTTCCTTTTCCTTTCTGTTCCTCTCCCTACGTTGGGCAACCACCCAGAACTAGCTAAGCATTCCCAGCAGTGCTGCAGCTGTGATTGAGGAGCTCCCGGGAGAGCTGACGGTGGAGACAGTGACGATGAGGGTGGCGCAGACCCACACATCCAAGCCGAATGCCGGCGTGAAGGAGGAGCCCAGACCCGGAGTGCCCGCCGGCTAGAGCCTGCTCTGCCACCTGCTAGCTGGATGCTGGGTCACGGCTCAAGCTCAAGCACGTCGGCTGGTGAAAAAACAATTTGCTGAAATGTAAGCATGCCATGAATCCATGTATGGGAATTGTAAATAAAACAATATTGTTTATTATGAGAATACAATCTATGTCGGAAAGTATAACATATGGTCAGGAAATGTAAATATATAGACAGGAAGTGTATGGACCAATCTCAGTGTCGGGAGGGCCAGGGGTTCAACGCTGCTCCTCAAATGCATCTGTGACGCGTCCGTTCTTCTCACATCTGGGTGACAGCAGCCTGGATGTCCCATAGGGAGGGGAGGAACGCTGTTTATCACCCTAAAGGCAGACTGTTTCTTTGCTTCTGGGGCTGGGCTTACACACTCTTCTCTAGAAGTGAGCTAGAGAGGAGGCAGGTGCTAGTCACCAGGTCACCGAAACCCTGCTCCCTGAGACAGGTTCCCTGAGCTCTAGTCACAGCCAGAAGGACTGGCTGGCATCCAGGTCCTGCCCCTGCCCCTTAACTGCATTCGTGACCCTGGGCACACAGTGCCGTGAATGGAAAGGGGCAGAACGTGGTCCCAGGGGTAGTGGGTGCCCTTGCGGCAGTGACTTGACCCCCAAAGTCCCATCATGGGAAGACAACCCACCGCTGGCCACAAGCATGGCTGGACATGAAAATAGAATGTGGTCATAGATGTGAATGTGTTTCCTGCCATCCAGAGCATAGAGCACGTCCAAGGCCACGTCACTGTGAAATCCACAGAGCACGTCCAAGGCCACGTCACTGTGAAATCCACAGAGCACGTCCAAGGCCACGTCACTGTGAAATCCACTGTACTTCAGAAAAGGCAGGCTGGCCGTCCAACGGCCCCACGCGGACTTCTGCCACCAGAAGGTCACACTGGCAGTCCTTGTGGTGTATGGACCAGGGCCTTGGTTTGATCTTCCTGTTTGCCTGTTATTTTACTTCCTGTCTGTTTATTCCTTTCAAGTAATTTTCATCATGTGCTGGTGCTTTCCCATTCTGACTGCACGTCAGAACCACCTGGGGTCAAAAGAAGTATCCCCTAAGTCCACCAAGTATCTCAAAAGCTCTCTAGGTGAGTCTAATGTGCAGCCAGGACTGAGAGCTGGCACGTCACAGAGGCTCTGGGGCAGGGTGTGGGCTGCCTGTTGTTTTTCATGATCATTCAAGTAGTGACTAGAATCCCCTGTTGTGAGCTGTCTGAGGCATTCCCCCATCTGCAGGCCGCTAAGTCCACCTGCCCCAGCTTCATGGATGCTGTGAAGACACGAGCCGCCCGGGCCACAGACAAAGGACAGTTTGTAACCGGATTTTGTCTAGGTTATTGACTCTGCAGCAAAAATGAATTTCAAGAGCACAGCGGGTTAGTTAGACCAGTGATTTATTAAGGTAGGGAGGGGAGAGAAATGGGAGAAAATAACAGATCGCAAGTCGCAAAGAGAGGAAGGGGCTGAAGAGTGATAAAGAGGGCTGGCTTACAGACCACAATTGCCTGTTATAGTTGATCAATGTCCAGGTTTTACTTGCATGTCGATCCGGGCGGGGGCGAAGGCCGGGACAGGGGTCCCAAGGCGAGAGAGAGAGTCGGGCCTTTGCACTTGCTTTTTAAACCATTAATTATTCAGCCCCTTTGCTAATGGCAGGGGAGGAGTCCCAGCTGTTTGCTGTTTTGATTGATTACCCCACCCATCAATCCCCCAGGAGGGCGCAGTGATGATGAGCCTGGAGAATATCCGAGGCTTCTCCTGGTTTCTGGAGGAAACCTCATTCTGAATAGGAGACTCTCATGAGGGTCTTGGGGGTATCGATGTCCACGTGGACTTCTTGCCAGGTTCCAGAGCCATCTACTGATTCCCCATCTAGCCTGCTTCACGTTTACTGCCAGCAGTAGCAGCGGCCAGGGTGTCAGCGTTTGGGGGCTGGTTCCCCGAGCCCCACGTCCCTCAGAGAGATGTGGCGGGAGTCAGGTGACACCTGCATGCACAGTGAACTGTGTCACAGTCGCCTTGAGCTCAGGGAGCATGAATTGCTCGTGAAGGCCAGTAAACACGCCTGCCCTTTGCTCCAGAGGGAGACATACCGCCTCACCTTCCAGGAGCTCACGGAAGAGATAGAACAGAGCAAAGGACAGCTGGAGCCTGTGCCCCACGGTGTGCACAGCCACAAGGCGGCCGTGGAGAGTGGCCTCCCAGCACCTGCGGCCCCTTCTGTAATTAAATAAGAGAGTTCGGGCTAAATTTTATTATTTGCTGTTTTAGTTTGCCAGAGGCTGTCGAAGCAAAGTACCAGAAGTGGGTTGGCTTTTATAATGGGAATTTCATTTCGGATAAAAGCTTCCAGTTCCAAAGCCATGAAACGTCCAAATCAAGGCATCAGCAGAGCTGCTTCCTCACCAAAGTCGGCCGCCATGCGGCCAAGCAAGATGTCTGTCCACCTCCGGCGCGGCCTCTGGAGCTCAGCTGTGGGCAGCCAGGCACAGGGCTTGTCGCATTCTGGGCCTCCTTCCTGTCCTTCTGGGCTTCTCTGCCTTTCCGCAGCTGTAGATGAGCCTGGAATCCTTTTCCCACATGGCAGCTCCCTGTTCCGGCGTGTCTCTCTCTGTCCCCGTTTTTATCAGACCCAGCAAGAAGGCAGAGACACCCTGAGTCACGCCTTACAGATACAGTCCCGTCAAAAGGGTCTCACACCCACAGGAATGGATTCGTTCAAAAACATAATCTTTCTCCGTTGTGGATTCATAATGAACTTCAAACTGTCGCATTTGGCAAACCCAAATTAGTTGACTAGATTTCATAATGAAAATGAAAGGAAAGTAATAAGATGAAAGCTGGTAGAGTTCTGTAACCGAAGGTTAGAATGAACGAATAATTATGGATCATTATATAGATGCCTTTTCACTGCAGTATATTCTAGAACAGCCAAAGGTTAATATCTGAAAGTACTGAAACTGGACCTTTGTACATGGTCGTTTCCAACTAAAACCTTGCCATTGTGATGACTATTCCAGACTGACCTCACCTTTGCATGCGGCCATAACTGCCCATTTTGAGGGCTATTGCCCAGTGTAGGAACATTTCTACTGACATGGTAGCCACTCCACCCTCCTCTGCTTGGAATCCATAAGAAAAACCTTGTACCTGGCCCTCCTTCCGCACCGCCCCATCCCCAGATGCCTTGACCTCTGGAAATGACTGTCTTGTGATCGTGATAACCCTGTGACTCACCCCCATCCTGTTCATTAATGAAGGGACCGGAGCCAGCCCCACCCCAGCTAGTGATGAGCATGAGCTGCTAAGCCTGGCTCTATAAAGCTGTAAGAATTGCTGCCGTCCAGAGAGGAAGATTTGGGGCCCTTAGGCCACTAACCTCCCACTATGTGCAAGCAAATAAACTCAGGACTTAATAAAGTGCGCCTGGCAGGAGAGCCTGGGTTTTACTCAGGATCAGTTCTTCCCTGAAAAGAAAGAGTTCTGTCTCTTTAAATCCAGCGTAAGCAACAAAGATGCTTAAAAACACATGCTCAACACTGACATTTTAAATATGTATTTGTTTTTTTCTCGGTTACTTTTTTCATGAATTATGGGGAAATTCTGTTAGGCAAAAGAATACCAACCAATTAATGAAACAGTTTATTGCCAAGTGTAGACACAATCTTGTTCTCTTCACATTAACTGAACAGTGAGAAATGAAAACCGCAGAGAATATGCTAAGAGAAACACAAAGTGACCAAGAAGGGTGGGCCCAGTGTAAGTTCACCTGAGAGAGCTCGTGGTGTCAGGCCTGGGGCAGGCCGGGCTCTCCCTGCCCCTGGGCTTGCTCGAGCCGCCGGCTGTGGTGGCCACCCCCAGCAGCGTGGGTGCAGCCCCGGCGCCGAGTGGGGAGGCCTGGCGGACGCAGCCCTCCCTTTCCGAGGCGTCCCACGCCCGGGGCAGGCAGTTCCGCTGCGTGTGCCCTTCTGGGGCCATGAGCCGTGGCCACAGGCTTCCGCTCTCTCGGCGACGTTCACCGACAGCTCCAGCGCACACGGCACAGCTGCCCGGCTGCCGCCCAGCAAGCGGCTCCGTCCGTCCTCCCACTTCCAGAGGTTCAAAGACCTTGCTGGACGGTGACACTCGGGGCATGTTTAATGGGGATGGGCAACAAAGGTAGTACACGAAAGACTACAAAAAGGCAAGAAGAAATCAAAGCCAAAACAAAACAGCCAACGGACAAGAAAGAGTGATCTTGAAGTCTGATTTGAGACTCAGAGACACACGGACGTGCTTTTGAAAGCAGCTGCCTCTTTCTGAAAGTTCCCAGGTGGGTGCCCACAGGAGACCCTGCCGGCCGCTGCCGCCTCTCGATGTGGCTGCTCAGGAGCCCGGCCTGCAAGGTGAGCCTGTCCTTGTGCCGGGCGTCCTGCTGCGGTGCCCCCCTCCCCGTGTGCCTGGGGGCAGACACGGTCTGGAGCCGGCAGTGTGGCCCCGCCCGGCACATGCCCCCTTGCTCAGGGTGTGTAGCACCTGCCAACAGCCCTTCCCACCCCCACCCACTCAGGGGGCACACCCCAAAGCCGCCAGGAGCACCTGCAACTGAGCACTCCTGTGCTTCCCACCCCTTCCCCACCAAGCCGCTGAGCTGCCAAGGTCAGGAACGGCTGCTCCACAAAGCCCAGCCTTTCCTTTATCCTCCGTCTCCATCCGGCAGACTTTGCCATGGCCGCTGGTGTCACTCACCCTTTACGGCCACTTTGCCCTTCACCGCCTGTAACGCTGCCCTCTCCTTGGGCTCACCTCCCACTCCGTCCCTCCCTCTCTTGCTCCGCCTCTCTTGCTGGCACTTTCTTTCCTGTGAGTCCACAAACCCCAGCTCCAGACTCTCTCCCAGGCCAGGGCTCTATCAAGCCCCAGGGCAGGCTGTCGCCATGCACAAGCCCTGCCAGAGCCTCACGCTCCGTCTCACTGGGCAGCCCACCTGGGCCCCTCACACCTCTGCCCTGGCCTCCCCCCACCCCGCATCCTGGGGCTGAGGCTTCTGGGTGTGTGGCCCACTCCCTGCGACCTGCGGGGCGTTCTCCGTGCAAAGTCAGCACATACCCAGGACCTGATGTCCTAACCAGCTTTCTCACCCCCGGAGGCAGGGGTGATGGGCCCCTCCCCTCCCCTCCGGCTGCCCAGGGCAGTGGGACGCAGGAGTTGGCCCTGAGGAACGGGGGACTCTAGGGCCAGCGACAGCCCGAGCTTGGGCGGAATTGTGGGAATGGCTTGATTATGGCAACAAAAAAATTGATTTGGGAAGCGGCTGTGGCTCAATTAGTAGGGCTCCCGTTTACCATATGGGAGGCCCCGGGAATTGAAGGCGAGCCTGCCCGCACGGCGTGGTTGGCTGACCCAGCGAGCACAGGCAGCAAGGGGGGGATAAATGAATAAATAAATAAAATCTTTAAAAAAAAAAAAAAACACGGGAGCCCTACTGATTGAGAGCCACAGCTGCTTCCCAAATAAAATCTTTAAAAAAAATAAAATAAAATAAAAAATTGATTTTATGGAAACAAAGTCAAGGAAAGCAAACTATGGAATAAATATATAATAACATATTAATTATATATATATATATATCTATCTTTTTATTACTTATCCAAGAATTATATGTCCCTCAACAGAACTCCTAGACATCCATAATAACATTTAAGTTTTTTTGATATTTGCTGGCTCTGCCACATAAAAACGTAGCTCTACACATAATTTTCAGTTTTGTCCTTATGACGATGTGCTTGTCAAGGTGGCAGAGTCTGCTCGATCCCCGAACACGTGCTGTGTGGCCTCGGTTTGTGCGCAGCTGTCAGGAGCGGCCTCTTTACGATGAGTTCCCAAGGAGTGGCGGGTCAGGTCCAGCAGGAGGAGGCCTTTCTCCAGCTGCTATCCCAAGGAACTTTCTGAAGCTTTGTTTCCTGCACCTTAGGGTCTGTGCTCCCCTTTGGGATGCATTTTAGGAAAACTGCACGAAGGCTCCCTGCCCAGGGCCCCTGGGGCCCATGCTCTGTGATCTGGGCTGGGCCTGCAGCACGGGGAACCCCACAGCCTAGACCCCGCCTGACCACTGCAGACTCTGTTCCAGCGCTTGGCCAGGCCTGCTGCCCACCCTGCCCAGGCTGCCCACAGGTGGCCCTCCTCTCCCCCGAGGCCTCTCCGGGCAAGGACGGCAAAGGCCTCGTGGGTCCACAGACCCAATTCTCGTCTGTCTCCTGGACTCTGCAGCCGAGCCCAACCCACCAAATCAGACCTTTGGATGTCTGTGTTCCTGGAAGCTGCCCGGACGCACCACACTTTGGGGATACTGCGAATGGGACCCCTGCTGCCTGCCTGTGCAGTTCCTGGAGAAGCCTAACTGTGCCTAGGCCTGCCTGGTCTGATCGCTGCCTGCCGGGGGTCTCAGCCTCCTGAGCCCTCCCCACTAGCAGCAGAAGCAGTCCTCATAGCCTGCACATATGGTCGCATCCTGGCGCTGGCCTCTGCTGGGGGGGTTCGAATTGCAGCTCTGCAGTAACAACATTAGGCCTCAGTCTCTGTGCTTGAATTTCCTCGCCTGCCTGACAGGTCCTGAGCAACAAGCAGACACCGATGTAAACACAGCACACGGCAAGAGCTCCGTGAATGGGCAGCTCTCTTGCTGGATATGCTTAAGGAAATAACTTCAGTCTTTTATTTTTCCACCAACCCTCCTTCTGGTATTTTTAAATTATTCAATTCACTATTATTTCATAACCTTAGTTTTGCAGATACAACTTTTAAAAATCGATTCTTACCTTGGACACTGAATTTGGAAATTTTGCCACCTGGAAACAACAGTACTTCAAGGACCCTGGTTCCAGAATCAGTCCAATGCTTTGTCTCAGACCCGGAGTTTCTCATTGAACTTGAGTACAAGATCCTAAAATGTGTATGAGAGAATAAGATACTAAAAACATGAAGATAACTTTCAAGAAGAGAAATAAAGTGGGTGTGTATTTGGGGAAGGAGATAATGTACTTCATTACACAAAAAGACTTGATATAAAACTATCAAAATTTATAGTCTGGTCTTTTTGTAGGAATAGATAAACGGACCAATAGAACAGAAAAGAGAACTCAGGAAAGAACTAGTGTGCATTTGTGTTTATATGGAAACTTGTATATGACAAAAGAAAAGGTGGACAATTCAATAAATAATACAAGAAAATTGATTATCCATATGGAAAAACAAACTTAGATTCTGACCTTACCATATATAAAAATAAATTCCAACCCACATATCTATGATTTTCAACAAGGATGCCAAGACCATTCAATAGAAAATAACAGTCTCTTCAACCTTGAGATGGGGACAAATGGATCTCTACATTCAAAAAATTAAGTAGAGCCATTATCTCCCACTATATACAACAATTAGCTCAAAATGGATCACACACCTCAATGTAGGAGCTAAAAACAGAAAACCCTTAAAAGGAAACAGGAGTAAATCTTGATGACATTGGATTTCACACTGGTTCCTTAGATAAGACATCAAAAGCATAAGCAACTAAAGAAAAAATTGATAAACTGGACTTCATCAAAATTAAAGCTTTTATGCATCAAGAACACTCTTAAGGAAGTAAAAACCTGATGAACCAAATCCAACAGCACATTAAAAAAATAATACACCATGATCAAGTGGGATTCATCCCAGGGATGCAGGGAAACTACAGCATAAGAAATTCAACTAATGGAATACACCTCAGCAGAATGAAAGAAAAACACAATCTTCTCAGATGATGTAGAATGGGCATTTGTTGAAATCCAGCAATTCTTCCAGATAAAAACACTTAGAAAATTAAGAATGAAAGAAACTTCCTCGGCATGGTAAAGGGCATATGTGAAAACTTAGAGCTTACATCATACTCAGTGGTGAAAGACTGAAAACTTTCTCCCTAAAATCAAGAAACAGACAAGGATGCCCACTTTCACCACTGTTATTCAACACTGTAGAATAAACTCTAGCCAGAGCAGTAAGGCCAGAAAAATAAATTGGAAAGGAAGAAGTAAAACTTTCCCTATTTGCAGATGACATGATCCTATATATTGAAAATCAATTGCCAATTGATTTATTTTGTTTTGTTTTTGTTCTCAGTTTTCATTTATTTCTGTTCTGATCTTTATTATTTCTTTCCTCTGGCTTGGTTTATGATTAGTTTGCTTTTCTTTCTCTAGTTCCTCCAGGTATGCAGTTAGGTATTCGGTTTTAGCTCTTTCTTCTTTTCTTTTTTTCAGACATTTATTTATTTACTTTTACTTTTCTTTATTTATCCCCCTCACCCCCCATGGTTCTCTCGTCTGTCTGCTCATTGTTTGCTCGCCTTCTCCAGAAGGCATGGGAACTGAACCTGGGACCTCCCACATGGGAGGCGAGTGCCAGCAGCCTGAGCCACATCCGCTACCTGCTGCTGCAGCATCTGGTGGCTGGTGGCATCTGCTTATTGTCATGGGAACAGCATCTGCTCATCTTCTTTTAGGAGGCACCAGGACCCAAACCCAGGACCTCCCGTGTGGTAGGTGGGCACCCAACTGGTTGAGCCACATCTGCTTCCTGACCAATTGATTTTTAAATTTTTTAAAATTTTTACCGGGAGGTCTTCGGGATTGAACCCAGGTCCTTCCACATGGGAGATGGGCGCCCAACCATCTGAGCCACATCCGTCCCCCTCCGACCAATTGATTTTTGACAAGCAGGCAAAGACCACTAAATTTGGAGGGAAAAAAAAGTCTCTTTAACAAATGGTTCTGGGAAAACTGATCCTCCACTTGTCAAAGAATGAAGGTGTACCCTTACCTCACACCATACACAAAAATCAACTCACTGTGGATTAAAGACTAAGTATAAGAGCCAGAACTATAAAACTCCTAGAAGAAAACATAGGGAAGCATCTTCAGGAACTTGTGTTAGGCAATGACTTCTTAGACTTTACACCGAGAACACAAGCAATAAAAGAAAAATTGATAAGTGGAACCTCTTAAAAATAAAAATAGAAACTTTTGTGTATCAAAGGAATTTACCATCAAAGTATGGATTTGGGAAGCACATATCCAATGAGGTTTTATATCCAGAGTATATAAAGAAATCCTTCAACTTAACAATAAAAAGACAATCAACCCAATTAAAAAATGGGCTAGAGACTTGAAAAGACATTTCTCCAAAGAAGATATACAAATGGACAATAAGTACATGAAAATATGCTCAACATCATCAGTCATTAGAGAAATGCAAATCAAAACCACAATGAGACACAATTTCACAGCCACTAGAATAAATACTCTTAAATGCACAGGAAATTACATGTGTTGGAGAGGATGTGGAGCAATAGCAACACTCATTCACTGCTGGCAGGACTATAACATGGTATAGCCACTGTGGAAGACAGTTTGGTAGTTCCTGAGAAAGTTAGGCATAGAATTACCATATTGCCTGGCAATCCCATTTCTAGGTATATACCCCAAAGAATCAAAAGCAGGGACTTAAACAGATATTTTCACACTGATGTTCATAGCAGCATTATTCACAATTGCCAAAAGATGGAAGCAACCCAGTTGTCCATCAACCGATGAATGGATAAACAAAATGTGATAGACACAGACAATGGAATATTATTCAGCCATAAAAAGCAATGAAGTTCTGATAAGTGCAACAACATGGATGAACCTTGAAGACATAATGTGGAATGAAATAAGCCAGAGACAAAAGGACAAATTGTAAGACCTCACTAATGTGAAATAACTAGATTACGCACACTCATAGACTCAGAATCTAGACTATAGGCTTCCAGGAGCTGGGTGGGGCTAAGGCTTAAAAGGCGCCAAGCATCTCTTTGGGACACTGGGAAAGTTTTGGCAGCAGAGGGTGGCGATGGAAGCACAGCATCGCAAATGTGGTTCACAGCACAGAATTCTATATTTGAAAGTGGCTAGAGGGGAAATTTTAGATCATATATATGTTACAAGAATAAAATTTTTAAAAAAATCCATGGATTTGCACAACACAAGCAGTGAGCCCTCAGTTAAACTACGGATTATAGTTAATAGTGCAATTATAAAAATGTGCTTTCATCAATTGTAACTAATGTGCCATACTGATGCAAGGTGTTATTAATAGGATGGTATATGAAAATCCTATTCTTATACATGATTGTTCTGTAAAGTCGTACTTTCTCTAATGAAAAAAAAAGAAAAAAAATGGGCAAAGGACTCAAATAGACAATTCTCCAAACACGTTATACAAATGGCTAAAAACACATGAAAAGATGTTTAACATCATTGGCCATCAGGGAAATGAAAATCAAAATCACTGAGATAGAACTTCACACCCACTAGGATGGTTATCGTTAAAAAAAACCAAAAAACAGAAAACAGTAAGTGTGATGAAGATGTGGAGAAATAAGAACCTTAGTAAATTGTGGTGGGAATGTTAAATGGTGTGGAAAAACAGTTGGCAGTTCCTCACAAAGGTGAACATAGAATTACCACCTGACCCAACAATTCCACTCCTGGGCATACATCCAGAAGAATTGAAAACAGGGACTCAAACAAAAATCTGTAGACCAGTGTTCATGGAGGCGTCGCTCACACTAGCCAAAAGGTGGAGACAACACAAGGACCCATCAACTGGTGTGTGGACAAGTAGGACGTGGCATGTACTCACAGCTGGGTATCGTCCAGCCCTGAGAAGACACAAACGGCTGGAACATGCACTTTTACAAGAGGAAGTTACATACATATGATTCCGTTTAAATGAAATACCCAGAAGAAGCAAATCTATAGAGGGAAGGCAGATGAGTGGTTGTCAGGGGCGGAGGCGGGGGAAAAGAAGCAGGGAGTGGCTGCTTAATGGGTACAGGGTTTCTTTTTGAGGAGATGAAAATGTTCTGGAATTAGATATACAATTTAGTCAATGTACTGAATGCCACTGAGTTGTTCACTTTTAAGCACCTGCTTCACATGAACGAGGTCTCTGGTTCAATGCCTGGTGCCTCCTTAGGAAAAAAAAGGTTAAAATCATCTGGTTTTTGTTATGTGAATTTTACCTCGATAAAAAATAAAATAAATTCCAAATAGATTGGAGAACTAAATATGAAAATAAAAACTTTAGAGCTCGTAGAGAAATACAAGAATATCTTTATGAAGTTGGGGGTAGTGAATTATTTAATAAACAAGGCACAGCCCATAACTAAAATGACTGATACATTTGACTACCTTAAATTTTCTGTGATAAATTTGTGTGAAAAATTTAAAAGCCGGGCCACTATCGGAGAAGATATTTGAAACTGTTGTAATTAGTATCTAGAATACAGAAAGACTTCCTACAAATGAATGAAAAAGGACAACCCAATAGAAAATAAAGCAAAGGCTATGAATTGGCACGCCAAAAGACTAATAATAAATGGTCAGTAGTCAAATGAAAAAAAAATGAATCTTTCTAGTAATCAGGGAAATGCAAGTGAAAACAAGTTCTCATTCTTACCTGTCATTTTTGCAGAAACATTTAAAGCCTGGAAATGGTCCATGTTGAAGGTGTTTAAAGTCTGACAGCCCCAGGGGTTGGGTGTCGCTGCTGCCGGGCATGGGCAGCGAGAGCCAGAGGAGAGCCCCACGCGGGACCCCCACTCGGCACAGGCCCTCGGGCACCGCCTAAGGGGGACCCGTGGGCAGCGCTCCAGGGCCACATGGTGACCTTCACCTGCGTGTCCTTCAACGTGGAGATGGAAACGACTCGTGACATTGTTCAAGGGTCCCCCAGTTCAAGGGAATGAACACAGCGAGGCTTCAAAAACGGCCCAGCACTGAGTACGAGAAAGCAGGGTGCCAGGGCATGGGGACGCCGGGCTCGGGCACAAGCTTTCAAAACGCACGGGAGCTGTGCGGGTGCGTGACTCATGCTGTGAAAGGGGCGTGAGCAAAGCGCTCCCCAGGCTGGAGCTGCTGCGGCGCCGGCACGGCCGGGGCCAGCTGCCGTCCCACCGGACTCTCCCGAGCACCTGCTCCAGGTGAGGGGGTTTGCGCCCGGCTGGGCTTCTGCACGCGGAGCCGCAGGTCCCCGCCTTCAGCCTCCCTCTCTGCAAAATGAAGGGCAGCTTATGGCTCAAATTGCTTTTCTCTTTATTCTATTTTGCATTTGCTCCTGCTTTCACTTTAAATTTTAAAAAAATTTTCACTTTAAATTCTAATCAGAGATTTTCTTGAAAACTGTATTGGCCAGAGACGAGGATTATACAGCAGGACGTACAGTAGATGTATGCCAGCCTTGCTCGATGCCTGTGCGCCCTCCCTGGGATCGGGGGACCCTGGTGTCCTCAGAAGCGGCCGCTGCACACTCCCAGCCGAAGGCAGAAAGGCCTGCCTGGGGCAGCTGTCTGGGCTGGGCCTCCTCCTCCTCACCCCCACTAGCACCCCCACCTTGTGCTCGCTTACTCCCTCCCTCCCTCCTTATGAGGGGCCCCGTGCCCCCCTCTGTGCTGGACACAGGGACGACAGGCCAGCCCAGGGAGAGGACCCCTGGCTGCCTTGTCACCTGCACCTTTTACCTCCCGTTGTAGAGAAGTAGAGGCAGACGGCGCGTGTCTGGGCCAGGCTGGCTGCGCCCCTGCTGGGCACCAGGCTCTGTGCTGGCCTGGGCAGCGAGCCCGGTCCTAAGGCACCTCCTGCCCTGGTGCAGGGACAGGCCCAAACCAAGACAAAAAGCAGCAAGTTGTGAGAGCCCCAGGAGGGACTGGAGAAAGAGGGTAGGGGGTCCCAGGTGTGGACACGGCAGGTGGAAGGAAGCCAGGCGCGGCCACCCAGAGGGGCACCTGCTGGCCCCCAGCCATCCCCACTGGCTCCGCATTTCACCCCTCAATGAGCTGCACCCAGGAGAAGCAGAGGCCCAAGGGCCTTGGAAGGCTGAGACTCCAGAGAAGACCAGAGGGTGCCAGCACGTGAAGGGGCCATCTGAGTGTGGGATGGGGTGGACAGGGTGGCGGGTTTCTGGGAGGCCACGTCTGGGGTCATCTCCCAGTGGGTGGGAGGCTCTGGATCAGAAATGCTGGGTGCTGCGGGGTCGCTGCATCCCCCCGAGCTCAATCTCCCCCCTCTGCATCCTCTGCCACCCGCCACCCGCCACCTTCAAATGGGTTGTGGGAAGAAGCAGCACAGGCCTCCGGGCATGTGGGGGTGTTAGTCAAAGGGCAGGTTCTTCATCCGTGCAGAGGTGAACCACTGACAGGGAGGATGAGGCAGCAAAGGAAAATTACTGTTCAAATGCCTTCAGCAATGCTAGGATTCCTAACAGAAAGAGAAGATCTGAAGGAGCAAAAATCTCACAAATAGCTGGGACAGGTGAGGTGGGAGGGGAAATCCTGGGTGGAGGTAGGCCAGCCACCACATAATCCATGGAGAGGTGACCCTGGCACTGGGCTGCCGTCCCGGGGGCGTGGACACTGTCCTGCCTGGCTCTGCCCGAGGCTGAATGCCCCCAGCCCCACGCCTCCACAGCGCAGGTTTGGAACTAAGGATCAGTTCCCATGGCTGGGCTGCAGCGTAGCCCTCTCAGCAAAAGGAGAGCCTCCTTCTCAGGTAGACCCTCCATCCAGGGGGTCCCTTCCCTGCTCAGAAAGCTCTTACCTGCAGGCAGTGACAAGAAGGTGGCTCTGACGGCCATGCTGGGGGCTGGGTGGGACTGAGGGGCAGGCAGGGGCAGCAAAGCCCGGCCTCATGGGGAAATGGAACCCAGGCCCTGGGAATCTTAGAGACAACGTCATCCCACAGTCTTCTCTGAGTCTCAAAGGGGTGTGTCTCGTTCCCATGGCTACAGCGCCTGGGGGTGTGTCTCG
>JAKSZT010054013.1:750524-761868 GCA_026826555.1 Tolypeutes matacus
AGAGAGAGAGAGAGAGACCGTGTTCTTAGCATCACCGTTGCTGTAAATACCTCTGGCAAGACCCTGACAGAGGACTGAGCCTGTCTCTCTCTCTGGGGCAAATCTCCAGCAGTGACACATCCTATTTTATTATTGCTTTCAAAGAGAGCTGCACTCTTTAGTTTTTTGTTTTTAACCATTTACAGACTCTTTAAATCTAGGGAAGACACAAATTAGAAGATTGAAAGGTGACATTTACCGCTTGTTTTATGTTAACCATTTCTGTAAAACACAACATGGCAATTTCCCATCTCAGATCTGTATGTATACTTTTAAGCATCCATTAAAAAATATCTTCATAGAACATAGGTGTGGCGGTTTCAGTCTTTTGTGGACCCCAGAAACTCCTTTTCTTAAAGCTAATCCATTCCTGTGTGTGTGAATCTATTGTAGATCGGAGATTTGATCAAATTACTTGGGTTAAGGGCCTTTGATTAGATTTCAGGACCCAGTGTGTCTTAATTTTCTTACTAGAATTCTTTATAAATGAAGGAATAAAAAGCTGCAGATACAGAAAAAAACTTCAGAGACAGAGAGGAACCCAGAAGCTGAGCGAGAAGACCCAGGAGCCAGAAGCTGAAAGCAATGAGGCCTGGAGAGAGGAGAGAGAAGAGCAGCCCCATGTGCTGGCTGCCCACAGCTGCAGCCCTGGGAGAAAGCATCTCTGGTGAAGCCAGGATTTGGACACTTGCATGGCCTCAGAGCTTGTATTAGTCAGCCAAAGGGGTGCTAATGTGAAATACCAAAAATGGGTTGGTCTTTATAAAGGGTATTTATTTGGGGTTGAAGTCCACAGAGACCAGACCATAAAGCATTAAATTTCTCCTCTCACCACAGTCCATTGCCACGTGTCAGAGTAAGATGTTGAACCTGGCGTTTGCCAGGGTTCAGGCTTCTGGGGTTCCTCTCTTCCCGGGGCTGCATTTCTCTCTGGGCTTAGCTCCTGTTTCCTCCACGAGGTCAGCTGTAGATGATCAGGCGAACGGCTCGCTTCTCTTCTCCTGGGGCCTTCTTTCCAATACCAAAACTGCTTCTCAAAAGACTGCTGCAACTCTGTCCTTGCCATGCCTTTTATATTTGATTCCCCACCCACCAAGGGGTGGGGCTCAACGCCCTACTGGCCCAGTCAATGCCCTAATCATAACTTAATCATGCCCAGATTAACAGATCAGTTTACAAGCATGATCCAATTATATTTTTGGAATTCATAATTACATCAAACTGCCCAACTGCAACAGAGCTGTAAGCTTTTAGCCTAATAAATTCCCATCATAAAAGCCAACCCATTTCTGGTATATTGCTCCCATAGCTTTTAGCAACGTTCCCAGGACTGTCAAACGGAACAAGCTGTGGTTGGCAGCTTCTGAAGAGGCCCCAATGATCCCACCTCTTCAAGCCCCATCGAGTGTGGACAAGACCTGGAAACGCATTTCTAACCAGTAGAATGAGGCAAAGAAAAGGAGATGACACTGGAGAGATGAAGCTTCAGCCTGTGGCTCCTGTGTGCTGCCTGCCTGCTCTCACACTCTCACTTGCTCCACTGTTAGGTTAGTTGCTGCCTTGTGGAGAAGTGAAACCTCCCAGCAACCCATGAGTGAGCCTGAGCATGGGCTCTGCCCCAGTTGAGGCTTGAGGTGACCCCAGCCCCAGCCAACACCTTGATTGCAGTCTTCAAGGACCCTGAGAGACCCTGACATAGGTGAGTCATCTGGATTCCTGATGCACAGAAACCAGGAGATGACAAATGCTTTTTTAAGTGGTTAAATTTTGGGTGGTTAATTATGCCTCAGAGGATAACTGATAGAGGGCTAGTTCTGTGATTTTGGTTATTTAGTCATTCATTTATTCAACATGTATTGTCACCCATTAATACCAGGCTTCATGCATGCCAGGTGTCAGGTACAGAGTAGTTGGTAAATGGTTAACTGGTTGAGTATGCAGTAATCGGCCCTTAGACTTGGAAGAAGTGTTGGTGTCAATCTGTGAGCACTAACTGCCTGTCAAAAGCAAAAACAACAAGCAAAATAACCAAACAATTATAAAACTAAATCATGTCTCAATAGGTAGGAGAGGAGGAGCGCAGGCTGCAGTGCCTGGTAAGATGTGGGCAGTTAATAAATATGTTTATTATTTAATAGCAATCTGTTTTCAAGATTTCCTTTCAAAAATACTGATCAGACACCTACTACTGTGAAGCATAGTACTGTTATAAAAAATAAAGTAAAGAAAAAATATCTCTCTCTAGGAACTTAGCATGACTCAGGAGAAAAGAAGGAAGCACAAATAATTCCAACAGTGTGCCCTGGGTGGTCATGAGCAGGTCAGAGGTAGGAGCGGACACTTCCAGAGAAGAGCCAGATTCAAATCCCAGGGCACCTTCTGGGGTTTTGTAGGTAAGCCCTGAATTTTCACAAAGATGTGTTCCAGCTAAGCTAGCTGCAAAGGCTAACTTTTTAAAAGTCTAAATTTTAGCAAAGAAAGGTTGAGGGCTGTTTCAGTTTGCTAGGCTGCTGAAATGCAATATACCAGAAATGTTTTGGCTTTTACAATGGGGATTTATTTTCTTGCAAGCTTACAGTTCTGAGGCCATCAAAATGTCTAAATCAAGGCATCATCAGGTGATACTTTATCCATGAAGACTGGCTGCCAGAGATCCTGGATGCCTTTGTCATATGGCAAGGCACATGGCAGCATCTGCTGGTCTCTCTCTTTTCTTCCAGGTTGCATTGCTTCGGCTTCTGGCTTTTTCTCTGCTCATCTGAATTCGTCCCATTTATAAAGGGCTCTAGTAAGGGTATTAAGACCCAGCCTGGGCCATGCCTACTGAAGCGACCTAATCAAAAGTTCCCATCTATAATAGGTCCACACCTACCAGAATGTGTTAGCTTTAAGAACAAAATCTTCTGGGGTCCATCCAGCTGTAAACTGTCACAAGGTTGTCTTCGTTTCCTTGGTTGCTCAAGCAAACACCATGCTTAAACAATGGACCTGGCCTCTCCATTCGCTTCCAGGTTCTGCTGGATTTCACCTTCTTGCCTTCTTGTGGCCTCTCTGTCTGGATTTCATACTGTTTCATGCTGAATTTCATTTCATTCAGGGAAAATGTGAGTCTGAATTCCATGCATACCCTTTATGTAGTTTTAATAGGTACTTCCCTGGCAGAATCTCAGCTACCTCTCTGCTAGTCAAATCACTAGCCTGCAGATATGTTTCAGTAGTCAAGTGACGAATTTTTTTCATTAAAAGGGCCTTCAGTGAAATCATTTGCAATCCACTAATACACTTTATATTATATAAAAATTATATAAATATTCTAATTATATATAATTAGAGAAGTTGTGAACTTAAAAAGCAATCCTGCATAATGTGCAGGATTCCCACACAACACCCCTCCACCTGCACATTGCATTGTTGTGGAACCTTTGTTGCAGCTAATGAGAGCACATCAACAGACTAGTACCACCAGCTTTGGCCTATAGTGCACATTTGGCATATTTTTTCTATACCCCCCCCATTATTAACACAGTACCTTCTTTTACATTGATGCCAGAATATTAAAATATTGTTGTTAACTGTCCATCAGTTACATTAATTGTATTTTTCCCGTGCATCACCATATTCTTACCACCTTGTAATAGTGATGTACTTTTGTTCTAGTTCATAGAAAGACATTCTTGCATTTCACTATTAGCCACAATTCTCATCCACCTCTGAGTTCACTATCTTATTTAGTCCCTAGATTATTCTCTAGCTTTATTTCAATTGACATTTAAATCCCTAGACTACCCCTTTCAGCCACAATCCCATTTATAAACCAGCTGATAATTGTACACACTATAATGCAGTGGTTAACCAGGGGAAAGATTTCAGGGGTTCCATGAGTTTGAGTTGAAAATTAAAAAAAAACACTCTTCTTGTGGGGAAGTGTTGGTGTGAGTGTGATATATTTATTAAATAATTCACAGTAGAGTGTGGACTTAGTATGATTTTTATTTTGATGGAGCATGTTCTGAGTGCAGTGGATAACTGCCTGCAAAAAAGTTGGTAAGGATGACGGAGATGGTTTTATGATGGATGCTAAGGGAAAACTCAAATTTTTAAATGTTTGTTGAAAATGACTGTTTGAACAGATGTTGAATAGTATTATGTTAGGTTAGTGAAATTATGGGAAAGCTGTAAAATGTAATTTTGAGTAACCTTAAAACTTAATTTAAAGACATGCCCTATCAGCCGCTACATTCTGAGAATGGGTCTGTGGTTTTTCACCTGACTGGCAAAAAGGTCTGTGGAACAAAAAAGGCTAAGAACCCCTGCTATAATATGTTACTATCAACTTTCTTCACATTTACAGTCAAGCTAATTAAAAATTCTACATACATTAAGCATCAGTACCTTTCTTAGCCCTCATCTTATCTCCTAGTAACCTAAATTCTAGGTTTTAACTCTATGTGTTTATTCTTTGATCTTAGTTCATATTAGAGAGATCATGCGATATTTATCCTTTTGTGTCTGGCTTATTTCACTCAGCATAATGTCTTCAAGGTTCATCCATGTCATCATATGTGTCCCAATTTCATTTTTTTACAGCAGCATAGTACTCCATTATATGTATATACAACTTTTAAAAATCCATTCATTGGTTGATGGACACTTGAGTTGTTTTCATTTTTGGCAACTGTAAGTAAATAACACCACTATGAACATCTGTGTGCAAATGTCTGCTGGTGTCACAGTTTTCAGTTCTTCTGGATATATCCCTAGAAGAGGGATTGCTGAGTCATATGGCAGATCTTTACTTAGTTTCCTGAGGAACCGCCAAATTGTCTTCCACAGAGGCTTTACCATTTTACATTCCCACCAACAGTGAAGGAATGTTTCTACTTTTCCACACCCTCTCCAGCTCTTATTGTTTTCTATTTTTGTTAAATAAAAGTCATTCTATGAAGTATGAGATGATATCTCATTATAGTTTTGATTTGCATTTTCCTAATAGCTAGTGATATTGAACTCTTTTTTTTTAAATGTGCCTTTTCACCATTTGTATTTCCTCTTTGGAGAAATGTCTATTTAACTCTTTTGCCCATTTGTTAATTGGATTGCTTGCTCTTTTATTGTTGAGTTGTGTAATCTCTTTACATAGCATGGAAATCAAACCCTTATCGGATATGTGGTTTCCAAATATATTTTCCCATTGACTGGGCTGCCTTTTCACCTTCTTGACAAAGTCCTTTGACTCACAGAAATTTTTACATTTGAGCAGGTCTAATTTATCCAATTTTTCTTTCATTGCTCGTGCATTTGGTGTAAAGTTTAAGAATTCACCACCTTCTGCCAGGTATTGAAGATGTTTCTCTACAATTTCCTCTAGTACTTTTATGGCTCTAGCATTTATATTTAGGTCATTGATCTATTTTGAGTTAATTTTTGTATATGGTGTAGATAGGGGTCCTCATTTGTTATTTTGGTTATGGATGTCAATTCCCAGCACCATTTGTTGAATAGACTGTTCTGCTCCAACTGAGTGGGCTTGACAGCCTTGTCAAAAATCACTTGACCATAGATGTGAGGGTCTGTTTCTGAATCATCAATTGGGTTCCATTGGTCTGTATGTCTACTTTATGCTGTTTTTACCGCTGTAGCTAGGTAATATGATTTACAGTCCAGAAGTGAGAGTACTCCAACTTTATTCTTCCTTTGTAAGATGCTTCTGGCAATTCAGGGCCCCTTAGCCTTCTAAATAAATTTGAAAATTGTGTTTGCCATTTTTTTTTTTTTTTCTTTTTTAAAAAAGGCTGGTGGGATTGTTAATGGGATTTCATATTGGGGCTCTATTTTTACTTTTTTATGACCATTTGAATCTCTTCACTTGTGATTGGTTTCTTGAGGTCTTCTATTTCTTTTAGGGTCAGTGTAGGTTGCTTGTATGTTCCTAGGAATTTGTTCATCTATTTTTTTTTTTTTTTTTAAAGATTTTATTTATTTATTCATTTATCCCCCCCCTGCTGCCCGTGCTCGCTGGGTCAGCCAACCACGCCGTGCGGGCGGGCCTGCCCTCACCAGGAGGCCCGGGGAACCAAACCCAGGGCCTCCCACACGGCAAACGGGAGCCCCACTGATTGAGCCACAGCCGCTTCCCTGTTCATCTATATTGTCTAGTTTGTTGGCACACAGTTGTTCATAGTATCCTTTTATGATCTCTTTTATTTCTCTGGGTCAGTAATAATGTCTCTGCTTTCATTTCTGCTTTTATTTATTTGCATTTTTTTCTCTCTTTTTTATTTGTCAGTCAAACTAAGTGTTTGCTAATTTTGTTAATCTTCTCGAAGAACCAACTTTTGATTTTGTGCACTGGCTGTTGCTCCTTGGTTGTACGCAAATCTGGGAATTTTTCAAGTCCCCTCAGGGTGTCTTGCACATGCCAGTGCACCTGGGAGGCGAGGGGAAGGCGTCCAGGGTCACTCTATGGGAATCCCAGCCATCACTGGTGGACGAGCCTCTGGAAAGCTTTTAAAGTCCAAGTCCAGTGACCTGGACAAGACACAGCTTAGGTGAGAGGCCCATGGAGGGCTTTTCTGGCACAAAACACTGAATGATTGTCAAAGTCCTTTTCTCTCGTCAGCAGGGAGGACTTTGCTGGGTGTGTCTTCTGGTCGGTAGCTCTTCCACCAGAATCTTAGTGCACTTTCTGGAGAAATGTGCAGAGGCTCCCTTCAGCCCCAGGGGTCTCAATGAGGCAGGACCTAATCTGAGCAGGTGTGAGGGTTGTCAGGGTGGAGCTCTTGCTCCCAGGCGCCTTCCTCGGCCTCTAGGCTGCAGCAGCCCCATCAGCACCTGGAGGGGAGGGCCAAGACCCCGTGGCTGCCCAGGTGAGAACATCCCCCTCCAAGCCCACAGGCACCTGCAGGGTGAAGCACAGAGCAGCTGTCCTGCACCATCCTGGCAAGACCCTCCTGTTAAATGGGCACCACCTTGGGGGCAGCGCCTCCTCTGAGCCCACTTCTCACTCCGGCCCCACCCCCTCCTGCTCAGGCCTTACTTCCAGCAGGGTCCACCCCCCTGGGCAAGGCCCGTCTGCCTGAGGCAGCTCAGCATCTATGGGTGGGGACCACAGCCTGCAGGCTGGGGCGTGGGAACCGAGGAGAAGCAGGATCACGTGCCTCAGGCCTGCTGGGAGCAGGACTCAGAGTCTGTTGTGGGCTGAGGGAGGGGCGGCTGGCAGAGCCACTGTGAGCTCCCGGAGAGCCGGAGAGCCGCGGGGGCTGCCGGGTACTTGGGGAGTGACCGGAAGCGGCTGCCATGCTGCCCTTCCCCCTGACTGCGCAGTGGGCTGAGCAGGAGGGATGGAGCTGCCGCTGCTTCTCTGCAATCCCCGCCCCACCTCCCCAGGGCAGTGCTTCTGCCCACCGAGCCCCCAGGCAGGAGACACAGAGCAGCAGGCGCAGGAGCGGCAGCGGCCAGGAACCAAGGCAGTGTGAGGCGGGATGGGCAATGGCGCCCCAGGCCCTGGTGGCTGCTGGGAAGGTGGCGCCGCAGCGCCTGCCGGGAAGCCGCCGCCATGCTGCTCTTCCCCCTCGGCTGAGGGCATGGGCCGAGGCGTGGAAGCTGCCTGGGCTTCCGCTGCGACTCCTGCCCCAACATGCACGTCAACCGCAAGGTGGGTCCCGCGGCCTCCCCAACTCGCTCACCGCAGCTCGTCGCCAACACCCCAGTCGGCCCCCTGAGCTCTTCCCCTGACCCCCCACTGCCCTGTCTTTAGATACACGCAGGATCCAGACGCTCCTCGCCCCAGGGCTAAGCCTCAGCCGCGCAGTGACCGTCTGACGGGGCTCCCACTTCCACCGCACCCCCTTCCCGCAGAGCCATCCTGTCCAAGCCTGAGTGCGAGCTCCCCAGGCCACGCTCAGAAACCGCCAGCGGTTCCCCAGCTCACTCCCAGAGCACCTCCAGGCCCGCCCTGCTCCTCTCCGTGTGTGTCAGATTTTACGGCTCCTGCTCTGCCTGCTCACTTTGCCTCCTGTGGCATCTCCCACCACACACAGGACGCTGCACCGCAGGGCCTTTGCACGTGCTAGACGCTGGTTTCCTCTTGCCCGAGACATTTAAGTGGCTTATTGGCCCTGCCTTTATTTAAATGTTACGATATTTTAAATTTCAGCCCCTCCCCCTTTAGCCTGCTTTCCTGAGTGAATGATGCACACTCTATTATGACTCGGTATTTTCCCTTGATAATGTATCTTTGACACCTTTACTTTTTAAAATATACTTTTATATTTTATAATACATTTATATTTTAATATTTTTATTAATAATTTTTTGTTAGAGAAGTAGGTTTATAGAAACGTCATGCATAAAATATGTAAAACACAGAATTTCCGCATACCACCCTATTATTAACACCTTTTATTAGTGTGGTAAATTTGTTATAATTCCTGAAAGGCCATTTTTATAATTGTGCTATAAACCATAGTCCGTCGTCTACAATGGGGCTTACTGTGTTGTATAGTCCTGTTTTTTTCTTTTAATTTTAATTTTAATTTTATTAACCTGCATAGGGTTTAAATTTCCCTTTTTAATCACATTCACATATATCATTCAGTGCTCTTAATTATATTTTATTTTTGTTGCGCTGTTATAGGTTAGCAGATCACTTGTGCAGATAGTACATAGATGGTGCAGAGTAATCAAATTTCCTCAATTTTTTACAATTAAAATTTTATTTTGTTAATGTATGTGCTGCATAAAATTAAAACTAAGAAACACAAGTTTTTATTGACAAAACCTAAAACCTGTGACCTGAGGGTAGAAGATGCCTCATAACCCTTTCTAATGTTCACGTTGGCTGATGGAAACTGCTGGACTCGGACTTCTTGGCCCAGAGATGGCACCACAGGTCTGGGCTGGATACGGGCTGTTGCTCCTTGGTTTGTGAACATCCTGAAAAGAGCTTAAGTCCCTTCAGCATGTCATGCTCGTGCCAGCACACCCAGGAGGCTTTGGGAAGGCATCAGGCTTGCTTGTGGGGAATCCCAGGGATCACTAGCTGGATTAGCCTTTTGAAAGCTTTTTTGTCCCCCTCCAGGCACCTGTGGGCAAGACACAGGTAACAGGAGAGGCTGGTGGGGGCCTTTTCCGGCACCAGCCTCTGTGAGATTTCAAAGTCCCCTTAGGGAACTGGCACCAGCCCTTGGCAGGGAGGGAGAGCTTTGCTGGAGGGTCTCCTGATCGGTAGCTGTTCCTGACAGAAACTGGTGGTCTTAGTGCCCTGCTGAAAAAATGTGCAAAGCCTCCCTTCAGCTCCTGGGGTCTCGATGACCCTCCTCTTAGAATGCACCGGGTGCCCCTAAACTCTGCATGTAGGGAGAAGGTGCTCCAAGGCGCCTTCCTCAGGCCTCTGGGCTGCAGCGGGCCCTTCGGCACCTGGTGGGGAGGCCGCCATGCTGCCCCTCTGCCCTGACTGGGAAAGGGCTGAGGAGGACGAGGCTGCCCCCACTTCTCCTGCAGTACCTGCCCCGAGGCGCACCTCAGCCCAAGGAGGGTCCCCAGGCCTCCCCTTCACAGAGGGATCCTCCGCAGTGCCTCTTGTCCTCCTCTGTCCCAGGCTGCCCCCTGGCCTCCCCCTCCTCAGGGCTGTGCTTCCCCCGCAGGCCCCTCAGGCAGGGCCTGTCTGAGGGAGAGAGGTGGAGGTTCGTAGCTGCCAGGAACAATGGGAGTTCTAGGCAGGGCCAGCAGTGGCGCCAAGCGGCCATGGTGGCTGGCGGGAAGGTTGGGCCGCAGCGCCTGCCGGGAAGCCGCCGCCATGTTGCTCTTCCACCCTGGCTGAGGGAACAGGCTGATGAGGAGACAGAGCTGCCCTTGGTTCACCTGCAATTCCTGCCATGACGTGGATAACTTCAGGCAAGGTGGGTCCTCTAGGCCTCCTGCTTCACCAACCGCAGCTCCATTCCTGACACCCCAGAGTCAGCCCCTCTGTGCTCTTTCTCTGACACCCACTTCCCTACCTTTGAATACACTCAGAATCCAGAGACGGCTAACCGGCTCCAGGCCTCAGCTTGTATTAGGTTAGCAGATCACTTTGCAGATTTGGTGCAGAGTGTTCAAATTTTCTTGTTTTTTTTTCCTTCATTTTTTAATAGGGAAGCTGTAAGCCCACAAAACAATCATGCATAATGTGTAGAATTCCCATACATCACCTCCACCAAAGCCTGCCTTACATTTTTGTGGAACATTTGTTACCAACTATGGTCTACTGGGTACGTTTGGTGTATTCCCCCACACACACACTATTAATACCACGTATTAGCATTGTACGTCTGTTAACCACAGTCCATCTTCCACCATGTGGGTCACCGTGTCACACGGTCCCAGTACATTCCATCCAAAGGATACCCTCCATGGCTCTCACTTTCATCGCAGAGCTGTGCAGTCATCCCTGCAGTGAACCTCTGAAAGTTTTCCTTAGTCCAGAAGAAAACCCACAGCCCCTTATTATTAACCCTTAGCTTTGATTTAGCACCTTCTTTGACACTGAATCAAGAATACCATAAAATTGCTTTAAACTATAGTCCATAAGTTACTGTGGCTCAAAGGGGTGGTCTGGGCATGTAAATGTCAATTGAAAGAAACTTAGGAATGAAAAACATAGTGACCCCGATGGTGGATGAGGATTGTGGTTAATAATACTCATAGAAGAATGCTCTTCTGTGAACTACAAGAAATTATGTCACTATTACAAGGAGGTGAGAACACAGTGATGCATGGGAAATCTATAATTAATGTAATTGTTTACAGTTTTGTCTTTGATGTTTGTCTTTTGTTTTTTAGTAATTCCTTATATATATTATGCTATTATCAGAAAAATCGTTTCCAAATATTTTCTTCCATTCGTTAGGTTTTCTTTTCATTTTATTGATAATGCCCTTTGACTCTCAGAAGTTATGTTTGATGAAGTCCATTTTAGCTAATTTTTTCTTTTTGTATTGTGCATTATAAAATATAGAAATCATTGCTTACTTCAAGGTCAGGAAGCTAGTTACCTATATTTTCTTGTAACATTTGTGTGGTGTGAGCTCTTATGTTTAGGTCTTTGATCTAGTTTGAATTAATTTTTGTATATGATGATGAGTACGTGTTCAGATTCATTCCTTATATGGATTTCTTGTCCCAGCACCATATTTTGAAGAGTTTATTTATTGTTTCCTCATTGAATGGACTTGGACAGTGGTCAAAAATAAAACGTCCATAGATGTGTGGATTTATGTCTGGGCTTTAAATTCTAGTCCATTGGTATATTTGTCCATCCATATGT
>JAKSZT010054013.1:771121-781265 GCA_026826555.1 Tolypeutes matacus
CTCCCAGAGGGGCTCAGTCTCCACATGGACCAACTGTCCAGAGGGGCCGACGACTGTCCACAGGGGCCGACTGTCCTGTGGGTTGACCTTCCAGAGGGGCCGACAGTCCAGTGCAGCCCATCCATCCAGGTGACCCACCTGTCCAGTTGGCCTTGCTCCCCCAGGGGTGCCACATGCTGCCCTGACCCATGGCTGTGTGGCCTCCTGCTGCCGTGGCCCCCTCCCCTCCACGCAGCAGCGGCCCCTTCTCTCCTGTGCTTCTCTCCCTCTCTTCCTGCTGCCCGTGCCCATGCCCAACTCCAGCCACTTTAGGTCAAAGTTATTAGGAGGGGAGGGGGCAGGAGTTGATCACACGTCCTCGGGAGTTCTGCATCAGTGGGTGGGACTGAGGGCCAAGGAGTGACCAGCCTGGCTGAGTGGACATCAGGACCCCAGGGAGCCAACGCGCCCAGGTGTCTGCAGGTGTATTCTAGGAAGGAAAGGCCTGGGCTGCCGCCAGGCAACCGCGGGTCACTCCCACCCACTCCCCCCTCCTCCCTGCACTTTTGGGGTGCAGGCTGCGGGAGTGAGCACTTACCGGTCTCGGAGTCCAGGCGGATGACCTTGCCCCCGCCGAGCAGGCCACCCAGAGCATCCCCACGGCATCAACACACAGCCTGTCGGGCATGCAGCTCTCCTCGTGCAGCTGGTGCCGGAGCCCTGGGGTGGCTGCAAGAAGAGGACGGGCGCCGTGCCTGGGACCCACAGCCTGGGGCACCGGCTCCTCTCCAGAAGGGGCAGAGGCCACCCCAGCACAAAGTGAGGCCCCCAGCACACTCTTGAGTCTCCCCAGCACACACTGAGGCCCCCAAGCACATACTGAAGCCCCTCAGCACACCCTGAGGCCCCCAGTACACACTGAGGCCCCTCATATTAGTCAGCCAAAGGGGTGCTAATGTGAAATACCAAAAATGGGTTGGTCTTTGTAAAGGGTATTTATTTGGGGTAAGAGTCCACAGATACCAGGCCATAAAGCGTTTCTTCTCTCACCAAAGTCCATTGCCACGTGCTGGAGCAAGACAGCTGCCGACGTTTGCCAGGGGTCAGGCTTCTGGGTTCCTCTCTTCCCCGGGCTGCGTTTCTCTCCGGGCTCAGCTCCTCTGGTTCCTCCTCAAGGTCAGCTGTAGACTATCAGGCGAACGGCTCGCTTCTCTTCCCCTGGGGCCTTCTCTCCAACATCAAAACTCCAGCATCAAAACTGCTTCAAAAACTGCTGCAACTCTGTTCTCTGTGATGCCTTTTATATTTTCTTCCCTCACCCACCAAGGGGTGGGGCTCAACGCCCTACTGACGTGGCCCAGTCAATGCCCTAATCCTAACCTAATCATGCCCAGATTAACAGATCAGTTTACAAGCATGACCCAATTATATTTTTGGAATTCATAATTACATCAAATTACCCATTGGCTACATCCCCAAGGACACACTGAGACCCCCCCCCCCAGCACACAGAGACCCCCAGCACACGCTGAGACCCCAGGACCTGCTGAGGCCCCCAGCACATGCTGAGTCCCTCGGGCACCGGCTCCTCCCCAGGAGGGAAGGCACCCCCCGCCCACTCTGAGCCCCCCAGCACCCGGGGCAGTCTGCCGGCCCTACAAGTCCCTTCTGGCGTCAGCCGCAGGCAGAAGACCAGTGTCCCCAAATCCAGTGGACCAGCTCCCCCCAAAGCTGAGACATCTTCAGACATCTACTCCCTTCTGTCAACCCGAGGTCCCCTCCACAAAGAGCCCCAAACCTGGCAGCCTTCTTGAGACGGGGCAGAGGGGCCAGTTCGAGTGAGCTCTGATCGCCCTGCACCTTTATCCATGCAGGGGGAGAGGAGGCACCTTGGCCTAAAGTTCCCGGTGGCGTGTTCCTGCCCCAACCTCCCTGTGACCTCCACCCTTCCCCACAGAGGGGGCTTGGGGCTCACTGGTCCCTGCTTGTGGACACCTTTGTCCCCATCTCCTCCTGCCCAGCCTGTCAGGACAAGCAGCTCAGCACCACCTCCAGGAAGCCCTCCTGCCTGTGTCCCAGGTACTTATCATTAAATAAAACCCTTTCCAAAGGGCAGGCAGGGCAAAGCACCATCAGCGAGCCGGTACTTCCGCCAACCAGGGGATGGAACAGTCGGGAAAATACCCAAAGGACGCCTTTTCCCTGGAGCAGACCCCCAGATGAAGCTTAAAGGCAGATGGAACTTATGCCCCTAAAGCCCGCAGAGCTCAGACACCCACGTTTCCTGAGACGCTGGGGGAGCAATTTAAGTTTCCAGGCACAACCCACTGTTACTCGTCCAAAGCTTTTGTCATAAGGGTCCTGCCGTGTCTTCCTTCTCATCCATGAGTTTCTGCCCTATATCAGCAAGTTTGGGGGGTCGTTAATGGGTGATTGGTTGATGGTGGCTGTAGAGGGAGTAGGAGTGGGGGGGGCACAGGAGGAGGGAGGGGAGGAGGGAGGGAGGGAAGTAAGGGAAGTAAGGAGAAGAGGAAGGGAGGAGGGAGGAAAGGGAAGGAGGGAGAAGGGGAGAGGAGGAGGGAGGGGAGGAGGGGAGGGGCTCCTTCTGGCGGCGCCAGTCTGCAGGTCTAGTCCTGAGCCCGCACGGGGTAGGCCAGGCTGTCGACCAGGTAGAAGGCGCGGGGTCCAGGGACCATCCCAGCCCTTTGAGAGGCTCCACCAGCGAGCGATCGGTGCTCAATGTGCACCGGCCGCCCTGTCCTGGCTCCCACACTCCTGGGCTGGTCGCCTCTGGAAAGGTGCCTGGGAAGACCAGGTCAGTGAGCTGGACCCCTCCCGAGGATTCCGGGTGCTTCCACCCACTTGCCCGTTCCTATGACAAGCCACCTGCTCCCACAAGAGGGAAAAGACGGCTCTGCAGACGGAGCCCGGCAGGCTGGGCTGCGCCCCCAGGAAGCCCGGGGCTGGGGTGGCCCTCAGCGGGCAGCTGGGAGCGTGGCAGGTGAGTGGGCGAACGGTGCCCACAAATGCCGTGGCCGCGACCTGAGCTCGGGCCCGTGGACGTGGGTCTTTGCAGAAGGAATTAAGTGCCGCCTCGAGGGGAGGTCTGGGCTGAATGCAACGACAGCTCCTCATCGGCAGAGAACAAGCTCAGGATGGAGAGGGTGGGGGTCCACGTGGGGCTGGAGGCAGGGAGGGCGCCTCGGCCACGAGCCGAGGCTGGGAGGGGCGGGGAGGGGCTCCCCGCAGGCTGCAGAGGCGGCGCAGCCCTGCTGGCTCCTTACTTGGGCCTGCGGGGAGGGAGAAACTCCGGGGCTGGAAGCCCCCTGGCTTGTGCTCTGCTCCAGCTGCTCCAGGGCCACATACAGACGCTGACGCCCCCCGTGGCCTCCACGACAGCGGACACTGGTCCACGGACACCTCAGGGCGCTGGTTTCCATGACTGGTTCTCCGACCAGCCCAGGCCCTCGAGGGTCTTTGAGCTGCTGCCCCCGGCCACACGCCCGACGGGGCGCTCTGAAGAAGCCGCGAGTGCCTTGGATGGGGACTCGCGTCCACCCCGACATCTGGTCGACTGAGTATCCTGCTGGGCGAGAGGCCCAGGGCTCAGAGCTGAGCAGAACCTTCCGGACCGGCAGCCCCATGGGCACGGGCCAAGGCGATGCGGGCCCCACGGGAGGGCAGGGCCTAACCCTAACCCTGTCCCTTAGGCCTGCGGCTCGGCCCGGCCCGTGGCGTGTCTGCAGGGCGGCCGAGGGGCACATGGGCTCGGGCCAGGCACCGGTGGATGAAGCCGCCCCCACGGGGCCCACCTTGCTGTCGTGGAATGTGCTGCTGGGCCCGTCCTGGCAGATGCGGCCACCCACTCCACCTGCTGTGCCCGCCAGGCGAGGAAGCCCACGCAGGTGCCGGCGGCCACCACCTAGGACCCTTCCCGGCGCAGCGCCACGGAGCTGACGCTGCTTCCTGGGAGAGGAGCCAGGTGGGGCTGGAGCTGCGGCATCTCCTCGAGGACGCGGCTGTTGGAGGCTGGAGGCCCTTCCGAGTCCTTCTCCACATGCCCCCGCTGACCACCAAGTCCACCCACCACGGCCCCAAATGGCCACTGGGCCCGCGCCGGGCCACCCACGCTCGCCACGGTCTTGCCTGCGCCTGTGGTCCAGGCAACGCACAAAGCGGTCGGTGCTGTGGGTGAGCCGGCAGCAGGTGCAGGCCTCTGCCTCCTTGTCGGTAAGGGGCTGGTGGTCTCTGCCTTGGAGGGTTTGAGAGGGTGAGTGGGGGGTGCTTAAAGGCACAGCACCACTTCATAGGCTGTGGGAGCCCACATGGGCAAGGGAGCCCCGTACAGGTGTGTGAGCCCCATACAGGGGTGGGAGCTCCTTACAGGTGTGTGAATCCTGTACAGGTGTGTGAGCCAACACTCGGAAGTCTCAGCCCACAAGCAGAACGTGGGGTGATGCGCAGACGCACTGTTTCAGTGGGCAGTGGGACGTGGGAAGGTGCTAGAACTCGTGTTAATTTTCTGTCTGAACCTGAGTCATGCTCCATATAATGGCGCCCGAAAGCTTTGAAAGCAAGTTCAGGGCGGCGTCCAGCGCAGGTCGCAGCTCTGGGGCTGACCGCACAGGGGGGCAGCTGGACGCCGCCAGGGCTGTTCACCACGTGGCCACAGCTCAGCCCCTTGCTGAGAGCCAAGGGGCCACTGCCGGAGGCCACGTGAGACCAAGGGGTCCTGGCTCGGCTGCCCTCGCTGCGCTGACCCTCCCGGTGACCACGAGGGGGACGGCAGAGAGAAGCAGCCTCCCGGGCACGTCCCTCCGCAGGGCGCTTCCCCACGATCTACTCAGGCCCACGGTCCGCACCTCCCGGCAGGCAGGGTCCCAGCGGCACAGTGTCCTGGCTCTGATGTCCACGTACACGAGCTGTCCACTCGTCTCACCCCATACGGGACACTCGGCCAGCCTCTGCCGCTCCCTGACGGCAGCCTCGATCCTCAGGGACTCCGTGGCCTGAGAGGGGGGACGGGCCGGTGAGCTCATCGCGCTGCATCTGCAGGTGCTGCCCGGGTCCCTCCGCCCTGCACCTCCCTGGCTCCGTGGGGGCTGTGTGTGGGGGTCCCCATCAGCGTTCACGCCTTTCTGCTCCCAGCCCCTGACGCCGCCTGCCCCGCCCCCCAGCCCTTGTGAAAGCTCCTGCCCGCTGTCGGCTCTCCTCTCCGATTCAGAAAACAAAAGTTGGGGAAGCTGATGGGCTCAAGCAGTTGGGCGCCCGCCTACCACATGGGAGGTGCTGGGTTTGGAGCACACAACAAATAGACAGAGAGAGCAGACAGCAAGTGCAAAACAATGAGAGGGGGAATAAAGAAATAAAATCTCAAAAAAAAAAAAAAAAAAAAAGCCCAGACCAGGAGTGGAGCCTGCGTCCCTCGGTGGCAGCGTGTTCTCCGCTGAACCCGACCTGAGACAGCCACGGAAGACGCCAGGCGCTGATGCTGCCCAGTGGCCCCCGCGAGGTTGGCGCAGGAGGCTGCTCTCAGACAGACGCCGCTGCCCGCGCCTGGAAGTCTACACTCACCAACCCAGGGGACTCAGCTGCCACCACCCCATACGACAGGCGGGGAAACTGAGGCTCCAGGAGCCAAACAGCCGCCCGGATAGCGGAACCACCGGCCCACAGCGCGGTGTGCCCAGCTCGCCTGGGTACCCCGAGTCCCTCTGGCAGGATGCGGCTCACAGACGCCCGAGGGGCTCCTCTGAGGGAGCCTCCGCGTCCCAGGATCCAGCCCGTCAGCGCCTGCCTTTCAGCAGGGCTCCTCCTACCAAACCCGCTTCCCTCCAGTGAGGCCCGTTTCACAGACACCTTCACGGCCAGCCCAGGTGCCCTCACCTGCCGGGGCCGCCTGGCCACTCCCTTGAGCTCCCTCAGCTCCCGCGCAGAACCGCCACCAAGCTTCCCCCAGGGACTCAGCGGGGCGGGGGGAGGCGGTGCCAGATGCTCCCTGCCCCGGGAGCTCTAAGCAGGGGCTGCAGAAGCTGCTCCTTGTTTTGCTAAAGGGCGAAGAAACTAACGGGGCCGCCCTGGGCAAGCAGCCCTCAGGGTCCAGCACCGCCCGTCCTTCCGCCCTCCCGCCCTTCCCTTCCTCACTCAGGCCGTTCACAGAGTGGGGGTTCAAGGAAGGCCTGCAAGACCCCCGCGTTCACCTCTGCGCTCTGCCGCGGGCAAGTCGCTTGGCTCCTCTGAGCTGTGCTCCAGCTGCAGAAAGAGGAGCTCACACCCACCTTGACGCTCACACGGCTCACTGGGCGGGGCACACCTAGGGCTCACCTGGGCGGGGCACACCTAGGGCTCACCTGGGCGGGGCACACCGAGGGCTCACCTGGGCGGGGCACCCCGAGAGCTCACCTGGGCGGGCACCCCGAGAGGCACCCCAGGAGCTCACCTGGGCGGGGCACCCCAGGAGCTCACCTGGGCGGGGCACCCCAGGAGCTCACCTGGGCGGGGCACACCCAGTGCTCACCTGGGCGGGGCACACCCAGTGCTCACCTGGGCGGGGCACACCCAGAGCTCACCTGGGCGGGGCACACCAGAGCTCATGTGGGCAGGGCACCCTGGGAGCTCACCTGGGCTGGACATCCTGAGAGCTCACTGGGCAGGGCACCCCAAGAGCTCACTGGGCAGGGCACACCCAACAGGGAGGGCCGGATGCAAGGGTGGGCAGTCACCATGCTTGGCACGGAGCTCACAGCATGCCGAGGGTTAGGGAGTTCCGGTGCAGGGGCCGGAAGTTTTGGAAACTTTCTCCCTCACCTCTTGTACCCGGAGAACCAGTGCCTTCATCCAGGTAGTGCATGCAGGTGGCTCCCAGGAAACTTGGGGTGCAGGGAAAGCCCGAGCCTGCTCTCCCACTCAGCCACTCCGAGAAAGAGAAGCTTCCGGGCAAGCAGCGACCTCCACGGGCAGAGCTAGCCGGGTCGGGGGCGCAGCAGTGACCTGTCTTCGTTGGCAGCACGGCCAGCTCCACCGGCCTCTGCGGGCCCCCTGCCCCAACATCTGGCAGTGGGGCACGATCGCCCACTCTGCCCGGCCTCTGCCCTCACCCTCGCCCCATGTGGGCTCCTGGGTGTCTCCTCTGTAAAGGGCCCTGAGAGCACCTGTCCTCACGGGTGGTGAGACGCCCCGGACGAGCTTGTGCGGTCCCGGCACCTGGAGAGGCAGGGCCTGTGCTCAGCAGCTGGAGGTGCACCCGGAGCTGTCCTTGTTCTCCTGGAGCCCAGTCCCCAGGTGAAGGCTGCAGGCCAGGAGCTGTCCTTGTTCTCCTGGAGCCCAGGCCCCAGGTGAAGGCTGCAGGCCAGGAGCTGCCCAGACCCGTGAGCCACAGCGGGCATTTCCTTTCCGGTTTCTCTCATTCCTGGGACTTCTCTGCACCTGTGGCCGCTAAAGCTCAGGGAAAACGCTTGACTAGGGAGCACCAGAGCTCCGGGAGCTTTAGACAAACGTCTTAGGAGGAACTGGGACAAACCCAGCTCTTGGGCTCGCACCACTCTCCCCTGCCGTGAAGTTCAGTGGGGCTCCTGCTTGTCTGGATTCGCTGAGCCCTGGACCACCGGCCCCTGCCCCAGCCCTGGCTCATCTGCTCTCTGTCTCTCCTGCCTATTGCATTAAAGTGGAGGCACACAGCCCTGCCTTATGCTCTGGGCTCATTCACGCGCAGGATGGTTTCGAGGGTCACCACAAGGAGCGGGGTCAGACCTGCGTTTATTTCACGGCTGAGAACGTTCCCTGGTGTGGGTGGGCCTGGTTTTGTTTCTCCCTCATCTGCCCATGGACACCCGGGTGTTTCCACCTTTGGCTGCTGTGGACACTGGCGTACGAGCGTCTGAGCCCCTTGTTTTTTTTTTGTTTTTTTTTTTTACCGGGAGGTCCTGGGGATCGAACCCAGGTCCCTCCATATGGGAGACGGACGCCCAACCAGTTGAGCCACATCCGACCCCCTGAGTCCCTTGTTTTGACCCTTTAACATATATTCCTAGGAGTGGAGTTGCTAGGTCATATGGTAACTCCAGGCTTTAGTTTTCTGAGGAGCCTCCCTTGTTTAATCCCCATTTATTATGTGATTCGACATCCTCCTACCTTCCCCGTGATATTACATAGGAGGAAGGGGCTAAGCCCAGACACGAGGTGGGGTCAGCGTTCCCATCTGAGATGGCCTCGCGGGGGGCTCCAGCTTCCTGAGTTTGCACCTGCAGGGGACCCACGGATCATGAGAAAGTTCCCTCCCCACACCCCTGCCCTCCTCTCTCAGACGCCAGCCTCAGCCGCACTCCTCGGCAAGGCCAGCGTCAGAGGTGGGCTTTTGCCAGGGTCCCTGCTCAGCGGCAAAGCCCCGGGATGCGTTTATCGATTGCCGCGAATGGGCCACACTGGTGACGGGTGTTTACGTGGGAGGGGTGGGGGGGGAGTGGGGCGTGTGGGAGTCCCCATAGTTTCTGTGTCACATTGATGTGATCTAAGAGTCGTTAAAAGAATAAGGATGTCTATAAAGAGAGGTGGGCTTTCAGCGATGGGCTCAGAGGCTTCGTAAGGAGCGATGTGACGGTGACTTCGAGGCCTCAAAAGCAGGGTCGTCTGGGACCTGAAGAGGCTCTTTCCACCGGGCGGGCAGAGGCCTGGGCGTGGCGGCCTCGGGGATGGGCCCAGCCTTATCCCGCCAGTCCGGGGTCCGGCCGCAGCTGCAGGACTTCAGGTGGGCCGCAGGGACTCCAGGGCTTGTGATATCGGCCTCCGGGATGCGGCTCCTTGTGGAGAGGTGGTGGCCGTAGCTCCAGGGAGCATAAAGGACAGGGCCTGGGTGGGCATCCCGGGCACCGTAACAAATGACCACAAGCTGGGCGGCCGAGTGCAAAGTCCAGGAGGGCAGCGCTGGCTCCGGGGGGCTCCAGGGAGGCCCTTCCCGCCCCTCGCAGCCCCTGGAGGCCGCGGCCGTCCTCGGCGCGCCTGGGCTTGTGGCCGCACCGCTCCCGTCCCTGCCTCTGCCCGGTGTCTCGTCCTCCTACCAGGACAGCAGTGGCTGGATTCAGGCCCCCGAAACCTCCCCTTAATGACTCCACCTGCCGGGGTCCTGTCTCCAACGACCAGCCCTGGGGCTCAGGCCGTCGGCTTGTCATCGACAAAGAGCCGAGGCTGCTGCTGTCCCGTCACTTCTGGCGGCCCTTTGGCCCCCGGCACAGCCGCTTCGAAGCCTTTCGGAAGCCCCTTGACGTGACGCCGGGCCGAGTCGGGCGTTTGTCAGGCTCGTGGCTCCCCGTGTCCTGGAGACGGGGCGGACGGGCCGTGGGCAGCAGCGGTGCCCTCGCGGCAGCCCGAGTGCTTTCCCTCCCCTGCCAGGGTCTCGGGGGGTCATGGCCTTTTAGGGCTCCACCCTAGAGTGTCTGCAGGGGCTTTGGGGGCAGAGGATGGTGTCCCAGGCACAAGCCGTCGAGGTTCTGGAGCTGGACGTGGCCTCAGGAAGCTCCTGTGGGCAGCAGCGAAACTCCCACCACCGGGGGCCCCACACGTTGAAAGACCCTGACGACCCACGTCACACTCAGCTGAGGTCTCTCTACTCATGAAGGAAACGTACAACGGTAACGTGGCAGTTGGATGAGCCTGAGACAAACAACAGATGTGAATGCGCCAAATCCACCTGCTTCAGACCAAGCAGAGCGACTGGCTCACGGAGGAAGCTCCTGTGCCGGGGTCCCAGTCTCGGTTCCCCCTGCTCGCCGCTCACCCCTCCCTGTCTCTGCCACTCGGGGAGAGCGCTTCCCCTCCTTCCCGGTCTTTCTGTCATTTGGGTTTCCCTCGCCCTCACTTAGCTCCGCCCTCCTCTCACAGCCTGCTTCTCAACCTCCGATTTGGCTCGGTAAACTCCGCCATTCTCCGTCGCCCTTCGCCACTGTTCGGCTGTCTCCGCCATTCTCCGTCGCCCTTCGCCACTGTTCGGCTGTCTCCGGCATTCTCCGTCCCCCTTCGCCACTCTTCGCCTTCTCCGGCATTCTCCGTCCCCCTTCACCACTCTTCGGCCGTCTCCAGCATTCTCCGGCCCACTTTGCCACTCTTCGGCTGTCTCCGGCATTCTCCGTCCCCCTTCGCCACCCTTCGGCTTCTCCGGCATTCTCCGTCCCCC
>JAKSZT010054013.1:803295-819194 GCA_026826555.1 Tolypeutes matacus
TCCCTACCTTTGATTATACTCAGAATCCAGAGACTTCTAACCGGCTCTAAGCCTCAGCTTTTATTAGGTTAGCAGATCACTTTGCAGATAGCACATAGTGCAGAATATTCAAATTTCCTCATTTTAAAATAAATTTTTTTGGTTAGCATATTTACTACATAAAATTAAAGCTAAGAAACCCAAGTTTTTATTGAAAAAAAGCATCATAATAATAACTGAGTACAATGTTTTGTAATGCAGGTCTTATAATGAGGAGAATGGATGCCACCACGTCGCTTCACTGAGCTTCTAAGTAACTGTTCTCTGTCTTCAGATTGCTTTTAACAGTGTGTGTCCTAGTGCTGGTTGGGTGCATTAGAAATGAAAGTGCAAATGAAAGTTCATGTGACCCTATCATTCTTTAAGGCATGAGTGGTTCAAGTATTTCCTTCAAATACTGACTGATAAATAGTAACAATACAAAAGCTGTCAGCATTAAATGCCATATGTTTCCACCAGCTGCGTGAGTTTGTCTAAATAAGCCTTTTCCTGCACCACGCATATTTTTTACCACCATCAGTGGTAACTCATGTTAGGAGATTCTACTTCAGGGTATATACTAATTATTGTTTTGTCCTTATCTTTGAAAATATTCTTACCTGTATTGAAGTAATTCTATGCAGTCTCTGCATAGAGGGCCATTTTCTACCACTTCCAACTCCGCAGTTGGGCACTGACTCCTTGTTCTATAACCACAGCTGAGCAGTCTGGACTCGACAGGAGCAAACCACTCACAGTCCTTTGCCTTGTCTTCATTTTCCTCCATTTTAACCATTTGTGAGTGTGCAATTCTGTGATATTGCTTCCATTCATAATGTTGTGCTATCATGAGCTCCCACCATTACCAAAGATTTTCCATCACGCAAAACAGAAACTCTTTCTCCCCATCACCCACTCCAAGCCCATGCTAAGTGGGGATCTACTTTTTGTCTATGTGAAGTTCCTTAGTCTACAGAGTTCATATAAGTGCAATTCTGCAGTATTGTTGCTTCTTGCTTCTTTTACTCAGCATAATGCTTTTATGGTTCCTGCATGTTTTAATTCTTATCAGAATCCCATTCCTTTTAATAGCTGTATAGAGTTCTAGTGTGTGTATATACTATTTAGTTTATTCATTAATTGATGGACATTTGAGTTGCTTCCACCTTTGGCTATTGCAAATAATGATGCTAAAACCATTCCTAGTTAAGACTTTATTTGAATACATATTTTTAAGCTTCAGCATATAAGTAGGAGTGGAATTGCTAAATCATATGGAAATTCTATATTTAACTAATAGAGGTATCAACAAACTCGATTCCACAGTGACTTCACTACTTTAAATTTCTCCCAGAAATACACGAGGGTTTTGATTACTCTTACACCTGCTCCAATCCTTATTTTCCATTTTAAAAGAGTGATCTGTCTTCCTTTTTCATTTGTATTTCTCTAATGGCTAATGATGTTTAGCAACTTTTCATGTGCTTATTTCTCATTGGTATATCTCATTTGGAAAATGTCCTTTCAATCACCTGCCCGTTTTTTAAATTGTGATATTTGTGCTTTTGTTGTTGACTTTTAGTAGTACCTTACATGTTTGGGATGTTAAACTCTCATCATATATATAATTCATAAGTATATTTTCCTATTTTTCTAGGTTTTCTTTTTACTTTCTTGATAATGTACATTTTTGGGGAGTCAAATATGGTATTTAAAATTTTTTTTTAATTTAAGTTTTTTTTATTTTTTAAAAGATTCTTAAATTACATAAATGTTACATAAAAAGTATAGGGGATTCCCATATGCCTCACTCCCTACCCCCCCACACTTTCCCACATTAACAACATCCTTCATTAGTGTGGTACTTTTTAAATAATTGATGAAAACATATTGGAGCATTGCCACTCGGTGTGGATTATAGTTTACGGTACAGTCTAAACTTTTCTCCCACACATTTTTGTAAGTCATGGCAAATATATATAATGGCCTGTATCTGTCCTTGCAATGTCATTCAGGACAATTCCCAAGTCCCGAAAATGCCCCCGCATTACACCTGTGTTTCTTTCTCCCTACCCCCAGAACCTCCAGTGGCCACTGCCTCCATCAATGATATATTTTCTTCTATTGCCAGAGTCACAATAAGTCTGTAGAAAAATACCAGTGAGTCTACTTTAGTCCATAGTTCATTCACTAATCCTGAGGATTCTGGGATGGTGATGTCCATTCCTCCTCTAATTGAGGGGGGGCTTCAATCCCACAGGGCAGATGGATGGGAGTGTCTTCCTTGCAGTTGGAGATTCTCTTGGTTTGTTGGTGTGGTAGTTGTCCATCATCCCTGATAATGTTGTTCTTTCATGCACAAAAGTTTTTAATTTTGAGGAAATTTTGTTCTTTTGATCTTTGGGAAAAATCTTTCAGTCTTTAGCATTTAGTTTAATCTTAGCTGTGGATTTTTCATCAATTCACTTTATCTTATTGAGGAGGATCCCCTCTATTCCTAGGTTTGTGAATGTGTTTTTTTTTTTTTTAGGGCCAAATCTAATCCACTTTATTTTTTATTTTTTTAAACAAATCTATTTTATTGGTACATATTAACAAAGCATACAATTCATTCAATGTGTACAATAATAGTATTTGGTATAATCTCATAGGTGTGCATTCATCATTTCAATCATTATTAGAGTATTTTCATTATTTCAACAATAATAGTAAACAAAAAAATGACAAACAATAAACAAGAAAATTCCTCACCTCTCCATCTCTCTGTTTCCACTTCTTTTATTTATTTATTTATTTATATATATATAAATATATTTTAAGAGGTGCTTAGATTACCGACAATACTACACAGAACCCACTGGGATTCCCATGTTGCCCAACCCCCACACCTCCCACCACGTCCCACACAAACATGTCCCACAAGTGTGGCCCACCATCCTCAATGGACTTACACATCCTGGGGCCTTGCCATCAACCCTAGACCACAGTTCACATCGTAGACCACACTCTCTCCCACACAGTTCTGACTGGTGTGTGCTGATTTAAAATGGCCTACATCCGTTGCCACAACGGTACTCAGGACAACCTCCAAATCCCAAAGAAGCCCCTGTATTTCAACTACTCGTCCCCTCCCTGCCCCAAAAGTGTCAAGTGGCCACTGGCTCCACCTCATTGTTATAATTTCTTCCATTGCTAGAATCACCATATGTGGACAACAGAATACCATCAAGTCCACTCTAGCCCATAGTTCTCCCCCCAATCCTGAGGGGACTGGGATGGTGATGTCCACTCCACCTCCAAGTGAGAGAGGGCTTATATCCCATGGATATGGTGGGTGGGATGATCCTGCCTGCAGATGCAGGCCCTCTCCATTCCCTGGGATGGCCGTTGCCCATCGTTGTCTCCTCGCCAGGTGACTTGGATGAGTCCATTGAGCTGTAGGATAGGAGTTGCAGCTCCACCGAGATTCCACGCACACCTGGCACATAGGTAGGCCAGAGGCTCCAGTCTCTGGAAGTATACCTAAAAACTTCTGCATCACATATAGGTTTGAATAGAAGGGACGGATGAACCCTGTGCAGGGAGGACTTATTTGAGTCCATTTCTGTCACTCTCAGGAGCACAGATTCCAAAATAGAACCCACTGATAAGGCATCAGTCTCTGGGGCTATCCCCACTTATATAGGACCTGGGTGTCTCCAGAGCTCTCAGGAGCCCCTCTGTGTGGGGTGATAGGCACTTAGATATTCTATGAGCTCCTACTGAGGTGTGCGTAAGAGTTACCTCTGGGATGACCTCCCAACTGTCTTTGAAGTCTCTTAGCCACTTGAACTCATTTGTCTTTACCTTTTCCCCCTTTTATTCAAGGTCTTTTTCCAGTTGTGTTGCCAGTTGGCACTTGGTATTAATCCCTCATTGCCAGGGAGGCTCATCCCCGGGAGTCATGTCCCACGTTGGGGGGAAGGTAGTGCAATCATATGCTGAGTTTGGCTTAGAGTGAGGCCACATTTGAGCAACAAGGAGGCTCTCAGGTGGCAACCCTTAGGCACCCCACAACTGCAGGCTAAGTCTCAGTTACAAGAGCAAAGACTCACAAGAGTAGTCATCAATAAAAAGAACACATCAGTGGGTCATCCTCTTTTGACAGACACTGTCCCTGTGCTCAGAGGACTATTGCTGCTCCCTTGGAGACTGTGGCAGAGCTCTCCAGGCTAGGAATTCAGATTCCCTCATTTATTGTGTGATTGTCCACCCATCGTGACCATGCCCCATCTTTTGATCTTTAGAACAATTTTGTATATCTTCATGTATATACGGATGAACTAATTCCCATGAATCCCCCCTCCCAGACACCCCCCACCAATAATCCCCTGCAGTACCCATTGTAACTCTTCTGTGATCCAAATCCTCCATTAACATGTAGTCCATAAAATAATCAAATACATTTACTAGGAAAAAGAAACAACTATGATAAGCTTACATGCAAGAGACAAACATAAGGAAACTCAGGGAAAAAAAAACAAAAAACAAATAATCAAACGAACAAACAAAACAAAACAAAATATAAGTAGCGGATTGGGACATTCAAAAAAATGGGCAAAAAAGCAAAGGAAATACCTTAAAAAAATATATATATATATATTTATTTATTTATTCTTTTTTTTCCCCCTTTCTCTTTTCATTTTTTGCCTTCCTTTTTTTTTTTTTCCCATTCAATTTATTTATTTATTTTTTTTTTTTCTACATTAGAATTTTTTTTTTTTTATTATGGGTAAAAATCAAAATTCTCACAATACATAAAACATTTGCAAAATGATATATAAATATATATGCATATATGTGTATTTGCTTACAAAAATGGCCTTTTGGCTAAGATCAAGTGTAGTATCTGTTCTTATCAGTTTGCCTTCCTTTTATCACTGTGTTATCGGATTTCCAGTGTGCCTTGACATCTTCCCCCTCTCAATCCCCGTTGTCTCCCAATTTTTCATTTAATTTTCAAAGAAGTTTTAGGTCACAGCAAAGTCACACATGGAGTGCCGGAGACTCCCAGATACCAACCCCCCCCCTTCCCCACCCCATATTAAACCCCCCCCTTTTTTTTGGATGTTAGCATTGTTATAACTGTTATACAGAAAGCAAAATATAGCAACTAAACATTGTCTATGATTTACAGTATAGTTTACAATTTAGATGATAGTTTAATAATTTTGATGATATTTACCATGTCCTGTGTCCATTACTGTAAGGTAATGAAAAACCTTACCCATGACCACCAAACACCCCATTAGATCTTTACTGTTCCCTTCCCCCCAGCCCCCCAGGGCCCATGATACCACCCTATCCTGACCCATGGAATGTCAAGGAGCACTTTTGGTTTTATTAATTATCTCTCTTGTTTTGTCATTCTCAATTTCATTTATTTCTGCTCTAATCTCTTTATTTCTTTCCTTCTGCTTGCTTTGGGTTTAGTTTGCTTTTCTTTTCCTAGTTCCTCCAAGTGTGCCATTAGGGCTATGATTTTAGATCTTTCTTATTTTTAAATGTAGGTGTTTAGGGCTACAAATTTCCCTCTTAGTTCTGCCTTTGCTACATCCCATAAGTTTAGGTATGTTGTGCTGATTTTCATTCTTCTCAAGAGAGTTACTGATTTCTCTTAGAACTTCTTCCTTGACCCACTGATTGTTTTAATGTATTGTTTAACCTTCATAAATTTGTGAATTTCCCAGACCTCTGCTTGTTATTGATTCCCAGCTTCATTCTATTATGATATAAGAAAGTGCTTTGTATAATTTCAGCCTTTTAAAATTTATTGAGACCTGTTTTGTGACCCAACATTTGGTCTATCCTGGAGAATGATCCATGAGCACTTGAGAGAATGCATATCCTGCTCTTTGGGGGTGAATTGTTTTGTATATGTCTGTTAGGTCTAGTACATTTATCAAATTATTCAATTTCTATGTTTCCTTATTGATATTCTCTCTATGTTCCATCTTTTGATGAGTGTATTGTATTGGAGTCTCTAATTGTTAATGTAGTGATATCTATTTCTCCCTTCAGTTTTGCCAGTGTTTGCCTCATGTATTTTGGGGCACTTTAGTTAGGTACATAAATATTTATGATTGTTATTTCTTCTTAGTTGATTGCCCCTTTTAGTAATATATGATGACCTTGTTTGTCTCTTATAATAGGTTTGCTTTTAAATTCTATTTTGTCCTATATAATATAGCTACTCCAGTTTTTTTTTTGTTGTTGTTGTTACAGTTTGCATGGAATATCAATTTCTAGCCTTTCACTTCCAACCTATTTATATCCTTAGGTCTGTGAGTGTTTTGCAGACAGCATATAGATAGATCATACTTTTTATTCATTATGCCAATCTGTGTCTTTTGATTGAGGAGTTTAGTCTATTAACATTCAATGTTGTTACTGTAAAGGCAGTACTTACTTCAACCATTTTATCCTTTGTCTTTTATATGTTTTATCTTATTTTTGTCTTTTTAAACTCTTTTAGTTATCTTTATTATAGTCTTCATTTCTCTACTCTCCTCCAAGCCTCTCTCTCCTGTCTTTTCCTTTCAGCCTGCAGGACTCCCTTTAGTATTTCTGGTAGGGTAGGCCTCTTGTTAACAAACTCTCTCAGCTTCTGTTTATCTGTGAATATCTTAAACTCGCCCTCATTTTTGAGAAGAGTTTTGCCAGATAGGGAATTCTTGGCTAGCAGTTTTTCTTTCTCAGTATCTTAAATTTATCATACCACTGCCTTCTTGCCTCCATGGTTTCTGATGAAAATTTAACATTTAGTCTTAACAGTCGCCCCTTGTATGTAATGAACCACTTTTCTCTTGATGCTTTCAGAATTCTCTTTATCCTATGCATTTGACATTCTGAATAACATTTCTCGTGGAGTAGTTCTATTCAGATTTATTTGGTTTGGAGTATGTTGTGACTCTTGGTTATGGATATCTATGTCTTTCATAAGAGTTTGAAAAATTTCAACCATTATTTCCTCAAATATTCTTTCTGCCCCTTTCCTTTCTTTTCTCTTTTTGGGACACCCCTGACACACATGTTTGTTGCTTCATGCTGTCATTCAGATCCCCAAGACCCTGCTCATTTTTTCCCCATTCTTTTCTCTATCTGTTCTTCTGTCTGATTTTGAATGCCCCATCTTCTCACTTACTGATCCTTTGTTCTGCCTCTTCAAGCCTACTGTTGTAAGCTGCTAGTGTATTTTTAATTTCATCTATTGTGATTTTCATTCCCATAAGAGCTGTTATTTTTCTTTGCATGTTTTAAAATTCTTCTTTATGCTCCCCCAATGTCTTCTTGATATCCTTTAGTTATTTAGCCATCTCCTTGAAATGATTTAGGACATTTGTTTGAACATCTTTGATTAGTTGTTCCATATTCTGTATCTCCTCTGACTTTTCAATTTGCTCCTTTGACTGAGACATAGCTTCCTGTTTCTTGATATGGCTTTTAATTTTTTGCTGATGTCTGGGCATCTGATTATCTTTAACTCTGAAGGTCAGCTTCTTCCTCTTATATAGGGTTTTATTATTGATTGGCTTTGTGTTAAGGCTGATCCTTGATGCTTGATCCAACTTATTCTAGATCTCTAGAATAGCTAAAGTTTAACTATCAGATTTTCCCAGCTCTTCTTCATCTGATTCTTGGCCTGAGTATGCAGTAAAATTTTTAAGACTTCATTTTTTGTGTAACTGTTTCACCTCCAGAAGAAAGCTTCCTTTCCTGTTCCTTCTCCAGGAATCTTGGTCTGATCCGTTTTTGTGCATAATGTTTACCACAACTCCTATGACTTATTTAAATTCTATCCCTCACTCAGTGCCCCATTTTTCTTAAACTTTTCATTTCTGGGACCCTACAGTCTTACAGAAGGTCAGTTTAATCCCCTCCTCTCTCTTTCCTCTGCGTGGCTTTTCTACCTCCAGTCTTCCCTGTTAGTGTATCCCACCCTGGGGAGTCTAATGGGGTCAAACCAGAAAGATGGGTGTGATGGTTAGGCTAATGTGTAAACTCGGCCAGGTAATTTTGTCCAGGGCTATTTGTAATACAAGAGCATTTATGGACTTCGATCACCAGTGAGTTTACTGCATGGATGGCTGATTACATCTGCATCAATCAGGGAGATTGCATCATCAATGGGTGACACTTTTATCCAATCAGTTGAATGCCTTAAAAGGGGAAGTGATTTCAACATTCAGAGAGAATGTCCCAGCTCGTCGCTGGACAGCCAACTTGTCCCAGAAGCTCATCAAGGACCTTTCATCAGACTTTCATCGGAGCCCCAGGTTTGCAGCCTGCCTGTGGAACTTGGACTTGTGCATCCCCATGGTCGCATGACAGACTCTTATAAAATTTCGTATTGTTGACAGATATCTCCTGTTGATTCTGTTTCCTGAGAGAACCCTGACTAATACAGCTTGGTACCCAGAGTGGTTCTTGAGGAACAGAGTCTTAAACATGTGATGTCTGAGGTGGTTCAGGGAGTTTTGTAATTGGCTCTCTACTCTAATTGGACTCAGGGGTACTAGTGACTCCCTTTCCAATAATGAAGAGGTTGCTAACAGTCCATGGCATGAGCTGGCAATAGAGATACGCAAAATATCATCACTGGACTCCCCTACTTCCATGCTTTTAAGAAGCAAGAATCTGGGTGAGAGTGTTTTCAAAACCTTAAGAGAATTTCGTGGAGTCAAAAAATATAATGATGTTGACTGGCTCCTCCTAGATACTCTGGATACAATTACAAAAGAAAGAGATGAGCTAAAATCTTCAAATTTGAAACTTAAATGCCACATGAATGATATGAAAGTTTCTACGTGTGCCTTGAAAGAAAATCTTGTCTCCTGTAGCCACAGACTTGAGATATCTGAGAATCAAACCCAGACTCTTATTGTATGAGTAGCAGAATTACAGAGGAAACTAAAATTTTGGCCTTGCAGGGTTTCTGCAATTAAAGTGAAGGCTCTGATTGGAAAGGAGTGGATCCCCGAGGATTGGGACAGAGACATATGGGATAATGATAATATTGGTGGGGACATTGGAACCCTAAATTCTGCTGAGACTTTACCAGATAAACCTGTGATGGCCTGCCCTGTGGATACCACACCTTGTCAACCTTGTATTATCCAGCCTCCAGCCTGCCCCAGGGAGTCCAGACCTCTTTCCAGCCCTGAGGTGGGTACCAGCCAAATGGAAGCCTGCACTGCCCAGCCTCCAGCTTGCCCCAGAGAGTCTGGGCCTCCTCCCAGCCAGGAGGCAGGTACCAGCCAAACTCCAGCCTGCACTGCTCAACTTCCAGTCTGCCCTAAGGAATCTGTCTTCCAACACCTGCCTGAAGAGATTAATCCTGTCTCACCAGAAGAAAATGCAAAGGAATGCCCTCAGGTCAGTAGCCTGCAAGACATCCCTAATCCTTCTCCTTACCTCCCCCCCCCACCCCTCTTGTCTTTGAGACCCATTACTAGACTAAAATCACAAGCCCCCAAAGGTGAAATACAAAGTGTGACCCATGAGGACGTATGCTATACTCTGAAAGAACTGCATGAGTTTTCCAACTTATATAGACAGAAATCAGGGGAATATGTGTGGGAATGGATACTAAGGGTATGGGATAATGGTGGAAGAAATTTAAAGTTGGATCAGGCTGAATTTATTGATATGGGCCCACTAAGCAGAAATTCTGGATTCAACACTGTAGCTCGAGGGGTTAGAAAGCGCTCTAACAGTTTGTTTGGGTGGCTGACTGAAGCATGGCCTAGCATGTCTGATGTTGAGATGCCCGATTTGCCCTGGTATACAGTAGATGAGGGAATTCAAATGCTTAGAGAGATTGGAATGCTAGAATGGATTTACCATTTGAGACCTGCCTACCCACCCCAAGAATGTCCAGAGGACACACCTTTAACCAGGGCTGTGAGGAATAAATTTGTAAGACTAACTCCATCTTCTCTGAAGAGCTCTATGGTTACTCTTCTCTGCAGTCCAGATATTACTGTAGGGAGGGCTGTAATGGAATTGGAATCCTTAAACATTATGGGGATGATCGGATCTCGGTCCGGTAAAAGGTAAAAGTCAAGTATCGGCAGTTAATCGCCAAAGGCAAGGTGGGTATGGCTACTGCAATGACAGATTCAAAGCAGCACACAGATAGAGTTGTGGCATTAGCTAATAGATCATGGGGTACCTAGAAGTGAAGTATATGGGCATTCTACTTAATTTCTTCTGGATCTGTGTAAGCAGAAGTGTTCTAGGTCGAGTGAACAAAACCCTAACTCAAATTACAGACGCAGAGAATCACAGCCCCTTAGTCAATTCCCAGACTTGAGACAGTTTACAGACCCAGAGCCCCTTGAATGAGAAGGCCAGGTCCCCTTGGGGAAAGATCCTATTAAACTGCCAAAAATTTATACTGTTAATCTTCCTCCCACCTTTCCCCAGGGAGACCTACAACCTTTTGCCAGAGTAACTGTGCTTTGGGGAAAAGGAAATAATCAGACATTTCGGGGATTATTAGACACTGGCTCAGAAGTCACATTAATTCCAGGAGACCCAAAACGTCACTGTGGTCCACCAGTCAGAGTAGGGGCTTATGGAGGTCAGGTGATTGATGGAGTTTTAGCTCAGGTCCGTCTCACAGTGGGTCCAGTGGGTCCCTGGACCCATTTTGTAGTTATTTCCCCAGTTCCAGAATGCATAATTGGAATAGACATACTCAGTAACTGGCAGAATCCCCACATTGGATCCCTGACTCATGGAGTGAGGGCTATTATGGTTGGAAAGGCCAAGTGGAGGCCTCTAGCACTGCCTCTGCCTAGCAAAATAGTAAGTCAAAGGCAATAATGGATTCCGGGAGGGATTACAGAGATTAGTGCCACCATCAAGGATTTGAAGGATGCAGGGGTGGTTATTCCCACCACATCCCCATTCAACTCTCCTATTTGGCCTGTGAAGAAAACAGATGGATCTTGGAGGATGAATGTAGATTTTTGTAAACTTAACCAGGTGGTGACTCCAGTTGCAGCTGCTGTCCCAGATGTGGTATCATTGCTTAAGCGAATCAACACATCCCCTGGTATCTGATTTACAGCTGTTGATCTGGCAAATGCTTTTTGCTCAATTGCCGTTAGTAAGGACAACCAGAAACAGTTTGCTTTCAGCTGACAAGGCCAGCAGTATACCTTCACTGTCCTGCCTCAGGGGTATATCAACTCTCCAGCCATGTGTCATAATATTGTCCGCAGGGACCTTGATCGTCTCTCCCTCCCACGAGACCTCACACTGGCCCAATATATTGATGATATCATGTTGATAGGACCTACTGAGCAAGAAGTAGCAAAGACTCTAGATTTGTTGGTAAGGCATTTGTGTGAGAGAGGATGGGAGATAAATCCAACAAAAATACAGGGTCCTTCCACCTCAGTGAAATTTCTAGGTGTCCAGTGGTGTGGGGCCTGTCAAGATTTCCCTTCTAAAGTAAAGGATAAGCTGTTGCACCTGGCCCCTCCTATGACCAAAAAAGAGGCACAACCCTTAGTTGGTCTCTTTGGATTTTGGAGACAACACATTCCTCATTTGGGTGTGCTACTCTGGCCCTTTTACCGAGTGACTGGAAAAGCTGCTAGTTTTGATTGGGGACTGGAGCAAGAGGAGGCCCTGCAACAGGTCCAGGCTGCTGTTCAAGTTGCACTGCCACTTGGACCATATGATCCAGCAGATCTAATGGTGCTGGAAGTTTCAGTGGCAAATAGAGATGCTGTCTGGAGCCTTTGGCAGGTCCCTATAGGGGAATCACAATGCAGACCCTTAGGATATTTGAGCAAAACTTTGCCATCCTCTGCAGATAACTACTCCCCCTTTGAGAAGCAGCTTTCAGCTTGCTACTGGGCCTTAATAGAGACTGAACACTTAACCATGGGCCATCAAGTTACCATGAGACCTGAGTTGCCTGTCATGAGCTGGGCATCGTCTGACCTACCAAACCATAAAGTTGGCCGTGCACAGCAGCACTCCATAATAAAGTGGAAGTGGTATATACAAGATAGGGCTCAAGCAGGTCCTGAAGGCACAAGTAAGTTACATGAGGAAGTAGCCCAAATACCCATTGTCACCACCCCTGCCATGTTACCTTCTCTTTCTCAGCCCACAGGTTTGGCCTCTTGGGGAGTCCCTTACAATCAGTTGACTGAGGATGAGAAAACTCGGGCCTGGTTTACAGATGGTTCTGCACGATATGCAGGTACCACCCAAAAGTAGACAGCTGAGGCACTGCAGCCCTTTTCTGGGACATCCTTGAAGGATAGCGGTGAGGACAAATCCTCCCAGTGGGCAGAACTTTGTGCAGTGCACCTAGTTGTTCATTTTGCTTGGAAGAAGAAATGGTCAGATGTGCATTTGTACACTGATTCTTGGGCTGTTGCCAATGGTTTGGCTGGATGGTCAGGGACTTGGAAGGAACATGATTGGAAAATTGTTGACAAGGAGGTCTGGGGAAGAGCTATGTGGATAGACCTTTCTGAGTGGGCAAAAAAACATGAACATATTTGTGTCCCATGTGAATGCTCACCAGAGGGTGACTTCAGCAGAGGAAGAGTTTAATATTCAAGTGGATAAGATGACCCATTCTGTGGCTAATGCTCAGCCGCTTTCCCTAGCCACTCCTGTCATTGCCCAATGGGCTAATGAACAACTTGGCCATGGAGGTAGGGATGGAGGTTATACATGGGCTCAGCAACATGGACTTCCCCTCACCAAGGCTGACTTGGCTACAGCCACTGCTGAATGCCCAATCTGCCAGTAGCAGAGACCCACACTCAGCCCCTGATATGGAGCCATTCCTCGAGGTGACCAACCTCCTACTTGGTGGCAGGTTAACTACATTGGGCCACTTCCACTATGGAAGGGGCAGCAATTTGTTTTAACTGGAATAGACACATACTCTGGCCATGGGTTTGCATTTCTGGCATGCAATGCTTCTTCCAAAACTACAATCCGTAGACTTACTGAATGTCTTACCTACCGCCATGGCATTCCACACAGCATTGCTTCTGGCCAAGGAATCTGTTTCACAGCAAATATGTGTGGGAATGGGCACATGCCCATGGAATTCACTGGTCTTACCATGTTCCCCATCACCCTGAAGCAGCTGGATTAATAGAATGGTGAAATGGCCTTTTGAAGACCCAATTACAGTGCCAACTAGGAGGCAATACCTTGCAGGGCTGGGGCAATGTTCTCCAGGAGGCTGTGTATGCTCTGAATCAGTGTCCTCTCTATGGAGCTGTTTCTCCCATAACCAGGATTCATGGGTCCAGGAATCAAGGGGTGGAAATGGGAGTGGCACCACTCACTATTACCCCTAGTAACCCATTAGGAAAATTTTTGCTAACATACGTCCCTGTAACGTTAAGCTCTGCTGGTCTACAGGTTTTAGTCCCCAAAGGAGGAGTTTTGTTACCAGGGAACACAACAATGATTCCATTGAACTGGAAATTAAGACTGCCACCTGGCCACTTTAGGCCCCTCTTACCTGTGAATCAACAGGCAAAGAAGGGAATTACTGTACTGGCTGGGGTGATTGATTCTGACTATCAAAGGGAAATAGGACTACATCTACATAAGGGGGTTAAAGAAGAGTTTACCTGGAATGCCGGATCCTCTAGGGCATCTCCTAGTACTGCCATGCCCTGTGATTAAAATCAATGAAAATTGCAGCAAACCAATTCAAGAAGGACTAACAATGGCCCAGAATCTTCAGGAATGTAAGTTTGGGTCACCCCACCAGGCAAAGAATCACGGCCAGCTGAAGTGCTTGCTAAAGGTAACAGGAACATGGAATGGGTAGTGGAAGAAGGTAGTGATAAATATGAACTTTGGCCATGTGATCAGTTACAGAAATGAGGACCATAATAGTCATGAACCTTTCTTCCTTGTTTCGTTATGAGTATGATTGTATATGTACACAAAATGAATTTCTTGTTTTCTTCCCCAACCTTTTCCCCTATCATATGAAAAGTTGTATTAATTCTACATCATAATATTTAAGGATGTCAAATTTAAGAGTGAATATCACCCAAGGACTTGCACCCTATTCTGTGGGGCATTAATGTGTTTCCAGTTGTACGCAGAGGAGTTGAACATTGTTAGGCGGAAATATGTATGTATGCTTGTCTGTTATTGTTTTTACTTAGAGACTAAATATGGTTTAGGATAATGTGTATGGTTGCCGAGTTGACAAGGGGTGGACTGTGATGGTTAGGCTAATGTGTCAACTTGACCAGGTAATTGTGTCCAGGTGTTTGGTCCAGCAAGCACTGGGCTAATTGTAATACAAGAGCATTTATGGACTTCGATCACCAGTGAGTTTACTGCATGGATGGCTGAATACATCTGCATCAATCAAGGAGATTGCATCATCAATGGGTGACACTTTTATCCAATCAGTTGAGTGCCTTAAAAGGGGCAGTGATTTCAACATTCAGAGAGAATATCCCAGCTCGTTGTTAGACGGCCAACTTCTCCCAGAAACTCAAGGACCTTTCATCGGTCTTTCATCAGAGCCCCTGGTTTGCAGCCTGCCTGTGGAACCTGGACTTGTGCATCCCCACGGTCGTGTGAGAGACTCATAAAATCTCATATTGTTGACAGATATCTCCTTTTGATTCTGTTTCCTGAGAGAACCCTGACTAATACAGTGGGTTACTCCAGAAAAGCCCATTTTGTGTTTAGGGAGTCCCACTGACAGTAACTGCACTGAGTGCACTTGGCCGACACCGTTCTGCCATGGTTTTTCTTTTCCCCTCCCCACCCCCCTGGGAGCCTTCTTGTATACAGCAATTGTCAGCAGCTTGTGTTCTGCCCTGGGTCTCTATGGACTTGGGTCCCTGGGCCTGGATATGCGTGAGAGTCTACCTCTCTGCTGTGAATTCCTCTGTAGTCTGTGTCTCTGTTGTGCATCCTCTGGATAACTCCCAAGCTTTGTGCAGAAACAAGTGATGGGGAGGGGAAGAGGACTGGCTGGTCCAGGATGGAAGTTTCCTACCTGATATTTTTCTCCCTTCAATTCAGTGTTTGTGGAGTCTTTCTACAGTCTCTACCATGCCCCAGAGTTCTAAGCAAGTGGAATTTGTCCTTATAGTCATTGAATCTCTTGGGAGAGTTTTTCATGGATGTCTTGCATTGCCATGTTGATGATGTCCCGGTTCACCACTGGCTTTTTTTAAAACAAAATTTTATTGAAATGTATCATACATACATGCACATACATGAACAATAAGTGTATAGTAAAAGTTGTGAACTTATAAAACAAACATGCATGTCATCATACCAAGCTCCCATACATCACTCCACCACCATCATTACCTTGCATTATTGTGAACCATTTGTTAACAAACTACGAAAGAGCATTGTCAAAATATTACTAACTAGAGCCCATATCTTACATTTCATGTCTTTTCCCTCAACCTACCTGATTATTAACACCCTGTATTAGTATTATGTATCTGTTATAGTTCATGAGAGAATGTTCTCATATTTGTTCTCTTAACCACAGTCCTTCTTCCACCACTGGATTCCCTGTTATACAGTCCTATACTTTGTACAGTCCATTCAAAGTGTACATTCAGTGGTCTCATTTTCATCACAGAGTTGTTCTGTCATCACCTCAGTCAATTTTAGAATGTTCTCATTATTCCAAAATGAAAAATCCCATACCCCCTTATACCTCCTATTTTTGTCCCTTAGAATTGATGTATCTTCTGTGCCATTGCTGCAAAAATATTACAATATTACTGTGAACTATCATCCATAAGTTATATTAGTTGTAATTTTCTCATGTATCACCATATTCTTAACAC
>JAKSZT010054013.1:820879-929982 GCA_026826555.1 Tolypeutes matacus
GTAGAATCTCCTAACATGAGTTACCACTGATGGTGGTAAAAAATATGTGAGGTGCAGGAAAAGGCTTATTTAGACAAACCCATGCAGCTGGTGGAACTATACGGCATTTAATGCCGATAGCTTTTTTATTGTTACTATTTATCAGTCAGTATTTGAAGGAAATACTTGAACCACTCATGCCTTAAAGAATGATAGTGTCACACGAACTTTCATTTGCTCTCATGCACACAGCCAGCATTAGGACATGCACAGTTAAAAGTACTTTGAGGCTAGAGAACACTTACTTAGAAGCCCCGTGAAGCGACGTGGTGGCATCCATTCTCCTCATTATAATGTCCTGTATTACAAAACATTGTACTCCATTATGGTGCTTTGGGTTTTGTCAATAAAGACTTGGGTTTCTTAGTTTTAATTTTATGTAGTAAATATGTTAACCAAATTAATATTTTTTTAAATGAGGAAATTTGAATATTCTGCACTATGTACCATCTGCACAAGTGCTCTGATAACCTAAAGCAGCTGAGGCTTGGAGCCAGTTAGACGTCTCTGGCTTCTCAGTGTATTCAAAGGTAGGAAAGTGGGTGTCAGAGAAAGAGCACAGAGGGGCTGACTCTGGGGACGGAGCTGCGGTTGGTGAAGCAGGAGGCCTGGGGGGCCCATCTTGCCTGAAGTTAGAGGCGGGAATTGCAGGTGAACCAAGGGCAGCTCTGTCTCCTCATCAGCCTGTTCCCTCGGCCAGGGTGGAAGAGCAACATGGCGGCGGCTTCCCGCCAGCCACCATGGCCCCTTGGCGCCACGGCTCACCCCCCTGGAACTCCCATTTTTCCCAGTAGGTGTCGCCCCAGCACGCAATCCGCCACCTCTCTCCCTCAGACAGGCCTTGCCTGAGGGGCTTGCAGCGGAAGCACAGCCCTGAGGAGGGGGAGGCCCGGGAGCAGCCAGGGGCAAAGGAGGACAAGAGGAGGCAGGAGGATCCCTCAGTGAAGGGGAGGCCTGGGGACCCACCTGGGGCTGAGGTGCGCCTCAGGGCAGGTGCTGCAGGAGAAGTGGGGGCAGCTCCATCCTCCTCAGCCCTTTCCCAGTCAGGGCAGAAGGGCAGCATGGCGGCCGCTTCCCGGCATCCCCTGAGGGTCCAAGACCCAGCAGCCCCTGCGGCCCCTGGGCGCTAAAGCTCGCCCCACCTCCCCCTCTCATTGGCTCAGCAGCCGCCCCGGCCCTCGGCCCACCAATGGGCACTGTGCTTACAGCTCCCAGCAGGCCCGGAGCAGGATGACCCGAGCTCCTCGTTGGTCAGCACCTCCTCTCCAGGCCCTAGGCCCTCCACTGGGCTGTCTCCGCCCCTACACACTTGGCTTCTCTCCAGCCGACTGGCCTTGCCCTGGGTCCCTGCAGCCTTAGGACATGGGAGGCCTGGGCAGACGGAGGGGAAGTAGTGGGAAGAGGGTAAAGAAGGGACACTGCCTCCCAGGTGGTGGACGTGTCCCAGGAGGGTCTTTGCAAGGTGGTGCAGGACCCCTGCTCTGGATTTACCTATCCAGGTGTGGGCACCTTGGAAAGGGGGTATTCCCAGACTGGACAGCTGGGGCGGGGCACGGCCTCCCCACCAGGTGCTGAAGGAGCCGCTGCAGCCCAGAGGCCTCAGGAAGGTGCCTGGGAGCACCTTCTCCACCTGACAACCCCCTACATGCGGAGTTTAGGGGCACCGGGCACAATCTAAGAGCAGGTTCATCGAGACCCCAGGAGCTGAAGGGAGGCTTTGCACATTTTTTCTGAAGGGCACTAAGACCTTCAGTTTCTGCCAGGAACAGCTACCGATCAGGAGACCCTCCCAGCAAAGCTCTCCCTCCCTGCCAAGGGCTGGTGCCAGTTCCCTAAGGAGACTTTGAAATCTTACAGAGGCTGGTGCTGGAAAAGGCCTCCACCGGCCTCTCCTAATACCTGTGTCTGCCCAGGTGCCTGGAGTGCGACTTAAAAGCTTTCAAAAGGTTAAACTAGCTAATGATCCCCGGGATGCCCCAGAAGCAAACCTGCATACCTTCCCAAAGACACCCAGGTGTGCTGGCACTAGCATGACACACTAAGGGGATTTGAAAGTATTTCAGGATGTTCATAAAACCAAAGAGCAACAACCAGTTTCCAGACCAGACCTGCAGTGCCATCTCTGGAACAAACAGTAGGAGTCCAGCAGTTTCCATCAGTCAACGTGAACATTAGAAAATGTTAGGAGGCATATCATGCCCTCAGGTCACAGGCACTGAAAAAGGGTTTGGGCTACCCTCTCGTGGAGGCTCATCTGTGTCTTGCCAGGTGAAGCGATATCAGTCGTATAAACCTTCCAAAAAGCCCACAGACCTTACATTGAAATGGTCCAGTGTTTGCAGGAGGGGAAAAGCTTTGTGATTAAAAGGCCCTGCCTAGGAGCCACTCCGACCGGAGCAAGGCATCCAAGCTCTGACCAGGAACCAGACAAGGAGAAGCCTGCGGCCCTGCTCTTCCCCCACAGGCCGGCTGCCCACTCATTCTCTGCTCCACTCTCACCCTTGACACTTGTAGGCAAGCCCACTGGAACCCAAGGAAGAAGGTGGCTCTAACCTTAAACCTAAGTCCTGACCCAGAAAAAGAAGCTGATCGTGAACTTTGAACCCTGACCCCTAACCTTAATTTAAAATCTTAACCCTAACCTCTGAACCTAACGCTAACCCTCTCTTTAATATAGACAAACTCATCCTGGACATATCTTGGGTGAGTGTCTTCTCTCATGGATTGAGTCCCCTTGATGTACATGGGGGGTCGTGTCGCTGGGTCCTCGAGGCTGTATTGTAGCAGAACCACCACCAGCCTGGCCAGGAATAGACAGAGAAGGGACCACATGAGAGACTTTCTCACTCTTAAAGTTCTACTAACTGGTAAACTACTCAGCTATATACACGATACCATTCAAGGGAAATCAATGACTGTGATAATAAATAAAAAAGAAAAACCACATTAATAGAATGTAGTGAAAAAGTGATCACCTCAACTGACATAGAAAAAGCTTTTGAAAGATTAAAACATGGTCTCTTTTTTTTTTTTTTTTTTTAAGATTTTATTTTTATTTATTTATTTATTTATCCCCCCTTGCTGCTTGTGCTCGCTGTGTCCATTTGCGGTGCATTTTTCTGTGTCTGCTTGTCTCCCTTTGTTGGGTCGTCTTGCTGCGTCAGCTCACCGTGCAGGCGGGCTTGCGTTCACCAGGAGGCCCTGGGAAACGAACCCGGGCCTCCCATATGGTAAACGGGAGCCCTATCGATTGAGCCACATCCGCTTCCCAAAACATGGTTTCTTGATAAAGAACATTCACAACACTGGGTAGAGAAGGGAACTTCCTCACATGCCAAAGGGAATTTATGAAAATTACACAGCCAAAATTAGATCCAATGGTGAAAGAATGAAGGATTATCTTCTACAATCAGGAACAAAACCAGAGTGCCTGCTATCGCCCTCCTCTTCAACATTGTACTTGAAGTTCTAGCCAGAGCCCTTAGGCAAGAAAAATAAATAAAAGGCATCCATATTGGAAAGAAATAAGTAAAATTATCGCTATTCAAAGAAAACATGACTTATATGAACTAAAAACTCAAAGCCAACGTTATTAAGACAGTATCTACAAGAAAATAGAAAATGTATAACACAAACTCATGGCCTTACAACTAAACAATTAGAAAAGTCAGAAAATTTTTAGCAAGACAAGCCCATAAAAGGTGGGTCCCCACCGTTTGGGACACGTGTCACTCTTGCAAAGAAAAAATCACTGGGTCCAAGACTGCACATCAATTAAGGGAAAAAACAGGACTCGAACATCCCTCTCAAGAGGAATATCAATTCCCCTCCGTGGAAGTAATTACTCCATGGAAGTAATTTTTTTTTTTTTTTTAAAGATTTTATTTATTTATTCACCTATCCACCCCTTGCTGCCCGTGCTCGCCGGGTCAGCCAACCACGCCGTGCAGGCAGGCCCGCCCTCACCAGGAGGCCCTGGGAACCGAACCCGGGGCCTCCCACATGGTAAACAGGAGCCCCACTGATTGAGCCACAGCCGCTTCCCCATGGAAGTAATTAATTATCCCTCAACCCCCCCCCCAGATGGCTCCCTTGTCTGTGTACTTGTTGTCTGCTCATTTTCCTCAGGAGGCACCAGGAACCAAACCCTGGACCTTCCATGTGAGAGACAAGTGCCCAGATGCTTAAGCCACTTCCACTTCTGGTTTGTTGCCCCTCATTACAGCTTGACTTCTTTAGGAGGCACTGGGAACAGACGCCGGGACCTCCCATGTGGGAGGCAGGGGCCCAGTTGCTTGAGCCACATCTGCTCCCCACCCCCTTGATTTCTTCTGATTTGGTTGGAAGAAATTACTTTAGAAGTCAAAGGGCTCCACATTTCCCACTGACACGGTGCAACTCATTCAATGGTGGATACCAATCCATTCCTTGACCATCTTCCTAAACATCTTCCAGAGGGCCTCTCAAGGCCAAACCTAACTTTCTTCTCAGTCCTAATCAATGGAACATTTATTAGGGAGAAACTGTCTGATATATTGGGTTATCAAGATCAACTTTCCCCTAAAGTTCTCACTTCACAAGTCCCCATCTCATCTCCAGCATACACGTTCACTTTAACAGCTTTATCTCATTTCCCAGAAATCCTCTGTCGTCTCAGACCTCACCAGCCTACCATCAACCTGAGGAACTAAACAACCGATTATGCAATTGCCCCCTTCTTGGGGTAAAAATTCCACTAATATTGGGCATATGGGGTGCAGAAACCCTTATAGTAAAACTATTCCCATCCTCAAAAAAAAAAAAGAAAAACTAGCTAGGACCTAATTTTTTCACGATTGTTTCACTTCACTATGCCACATGGCTAAGGCATCAGTTCCTGAGCATTAATTCAGGGCTCACCAGCTAAACAGGTGTGTGACTATATTAAATGCTCACCTTTATCACCCCAACTCTTGGCCTTCCTAACTACAATTTACCTCCTCACAGATGGTCACAAACAAAAAAGACATGTCCTTGGCATATTGTCCTACAGACAATATAGACACCAGAAGACAGTAGGATGTTATAGCCTAACCCTCAAGCTAAGGCCTCGCTGTCTTGCCTGTGAGCAGTAGCTGCTACTGCCAAGTGGGTTAAACCACCTGTGACTTAGTTCTAGGTCTCTCACTCAATGTCAGTGTCCACCATGCTGTGCAAACTTCTCCACTTACTGAAAACACTCAATTTTCACCTCTCAATTTAACTCGTTATATCTTGTTCCTCCCTCCCCCACACAATACAATTCATATCTGTCAAACCCTAACCTGCCACCCCACTCCCTGATGAAGTGACATGTCACGACTGTAAACTCCAGCCCCTAACTAGTCCTAGGTCACATTTATCCACCCACTACCTGTACATCATGGCAACACCATCCACAGGGAGGAAATACCTTTCAAATTTGGCTATGTCATTACTGATCAATACAAAACTCTTAAATATCAAGCCCCAATGCCTCCTTATCAAATCAGCCCAAGCAACAGAATCAATTGCTGTCACCTGGCATGAGTACAAAGCAGAAGGGAAAAGGGCTAATAATGATACTGAAGGTCACTACGCTTCTAAACTTGGGTCTGACTGGGGATGTTATGGACACAAAGAGGTTTCATGATGGCAGACTGGTGTCCAATTACACATGAACAGGAAATAGCAGGGCTCCTGGAGGACCTCTGATGACCACGCAGGGTCACTGTCATTGAGGCTGAACGTCATAGCAATAGAGATTCAGATGAAAATCGAGGGAATTAACTGGCTGAAAAATATGTTACACTCACAGCCTCTTCCACAGATTCTCAAGATAAAATTCAGGTGAAATCTAACCAAGGGACTATACTCCCATTTCTGTTCTCCCCTGTACAGCCCCAAACTCATGGTGAGATTTTTATAACTCCCTACATGACACCCATGCCAATTCCATTAATCTGCCTCCAAAAGATATCATACATGAGATCTGTCTGGACAAAAGGCAGCTTTGGGGAAAATAAAGATGGGATGAGGAAAGTCTGATCCCAGTGCACTCTGGAGACACCCAAATGGATGCTTGGGGTTTCCTACCTCCCTTGTCTGACAAATTGTGAGTGGCCTACACAATTTGACACATCATAGGAAAGATCAAATGTGGGATAATTTAGAAAAACAATGGTTAGGACCCTTCTGCTTTTATCTGATTCTGACAGGTACCACTTGCCTCACCTATCAAAAATCTAACCCTAGAAAAACTGTAGGAGCAGGGCAAGGGAAGGAGTCAGCTCCACCAGAGCCTTAAATTATATGACAAATAGAGTTTTTCCAACTGCCAAAACCACAAGTCTACCAATGTGGATGTAGTTGATTTTGCATGTTTTCCAAATGCATTAAAGCCTCCCCTTGTAAATGTGCTATGGCAGTTCAGTTGCTAAAGTGTGTCTTGAATGGATTCTTCCTACCTTGGAAACCTCTTCTACTATTTCAAATTGGAAGAGGTCTCATTTCACAGGTAAATTCATACAAGAAACAAAATGTCCATGTACATCAGCCAAAGGTTTCATTACCTTTTATCTTCCACAGTTATCAGGTGCTATTGAGAGGGCTGATGAAATCCTAAAATCTAAGGTCGCTAAATTATCTGAAGAACTGGATTCATCTTGGACAGCAGTGCTGTCTATTGCCCTTTGGATTTTAGGCCCTAAACCCACATAGTCTATTCCCCTTTGAAACCATCACAGGAAGACCTATGAGAAGGGCCTATGAGTCCCTATTAGCAGAAGACTAAATTTTACCTCCAGCAGAAATCCTCAAGTACTCCCAGACACTAATCAAGTACACCCACTTCTATAACCAACAAGTTAGGGCAGCCTTCCCATTTGCACTCTGTGGCCAAACAGGGTACATGACCCACAGGTAGAAAGTCTGGTGCTGTGAACATCATCGATGAAAAACTAACCATGAACCTAGATGGGGATGACCTTCTACTGTTTTACTCATTTAATAATACATTACAGCGTGTTCAACCTTGGATCCTTGTTTCACAGTTTAAACAATTAAGAACTATTCAGACTGGTAAAGCACTCCATGAGGAGACCTCAAACTGAAGCTTCCCCAGGAGCTTGAGAGGTAGATGGCAGTTAAAGTAGACAGTTTTCACCCAGAGTTTTGGAAGAAGTGGATGATGTCATGATGGGGTCAGTTTTCACCCAATGGCACAGAACAAGACCAGACATTCTTGCCTGCTGCTCTTTCTTCTCCCCATCTATCTAAGCATTTAGTTATTCATCCCTGTGGCAGTTTGATGTAATTATGAATTCCAAAAATATAATTGAATCATGCTTGTAAACTGATCTGTTAATCTGGGCATGATTAGGTTAGGATTAGGGCATTGAGCCCCACCCCTTGGTGGGTGGGGAATTGAATATAAAAGGCAAGGCAAAGGAAAGTTGAAGCAGTCTTTTGAGAAGCAGTTTTGATGTTAGAAAGAAGGCCCCAGGAGAAGAGAAGCAAGCCGTTTGACTGATCGTCTACAGCTGACCTTGTGGAGGAAACAGGAGCTAAGCCTGGAGGGAAACGCAGCCCCGGGAAGAGAGGAACCCAGAAGCCTGAACCCTGGCAAACACCGGCAGCTGTCTTGCTCCAACACGTGGCAATGAACATTGGTGAAAGAAGAAACTTAACGCTTTATGGCCTGGTATCTGTGGACTTCTACCCCCAAAAAATCCCTTTATAAAGACCAGGCCAGTTTTGGTATTTCACATTAGCACCCCTTTGGCTAACTAATACAATCCCCTACCCACAAAAATGTCAAATCTCCATCCTTAACAATACCCTTCCTCCACCATGATTTTCTCTAGTCTCCACTTTACCTATTCTGGCCTATGTACTCCTGCCATAAGCACAATTCCTTCATCCTCCTAGCAGACCATATAGCAAATGAAACCAATCCCAGTAACTGCTCACTGTTTGTTCCCCACTTAACCCCCAAACAGGTATTCCTCTAAGTAACCGTCCCCTTCACACTTGTGGACTGACCCTGACAGGAAACCTCAGATGCCAAGATAGATCTCCCTTCTGTAATGACTCTGGGCTACACCTCAGGAGTTGCTGACTGTGATTACAATGTGGCCTCTTTAACCCAAGAAACATGGATTTCACTAGAAACCAGGTTCTATACAGCAAGACTCCTTCCAACCTCATGAGACGGGAACATACTTTAGGACCCCACTCAAAGATAAACCCTAACCCTTACCACAATCTCCTAACAGCTACTCTAATCCTTAAACCCCAACATTTAAACCCCAACCATTAAACCCCAAACCCTCTAACCCCCTAATCTTCTAACCCTATAATCCTAACCCTCTTACGCCTAATCCCCACCCCCAACTATAGCCCCAGTACCCTAACACCCTAAACCCAAACCCCTAACTCTAAACCCTTAACCATGGCCCTGGTACCAGTTCCCCAGATGCTAATACACCCAGTGTTCATGAACTGAAAGACCGACATTATTAAGATAGCGATACTGGGAAGTGGATGTGGCTCAAGCAGTTGGGTGCCCGCCTACCACATCGAAGGTCCCAGGTTCAGTTCGCGGTGCCCCCTAAAAAGACAAACAAGACAGCGAGTAGACACGATGGGCTGCTGTGTTGAGCTGATAGAACAAGGTGACGCAACGAGATAACGCAATGAGGAAACACCATGAGAGACACAACTACTAGGGAGCTGAGGTGGCTCAAGTGATTAGGTTTCTCCTTCCCACATGAGCCGTCCTGAATTCGGTGCCCAGTGTCTCCTCCCCCCAAAAAAGACGATGAGCAGAGTCAGAGAACATACAAGGAAGAGACACAGAGGACAGACAGTGAGCACAAACAATGGTGGTGGGGGGAATAAATAAATTAAAAGAAAAAAAAAAAGTTACCAATAATGCCTAAAGTGGCCTACAAGTTCAATGCAATCCCTATAAAATTTCATGTAGCATTAGCAAAAATTATAAAGCTGATCATCAAATTAATATAGCACTATAAGGGGCATTGGATAAGCAAAACAATCTTGAAAGAAGGGCAATGCATTACAAAAAAAAGAAAACATGGCTAAAATGGACTTCGTCAAATTTTAAAAAAACATTTGAGAGCCAAATGTCTTTGAAAGCCAAAGGATATTATCAATACAGTTAAAAGAAAACCTAACAAATGGAAAAAAAATATTTGTAAACCATATTTCTGATAATGGTATAATATACAGAATATATAAGGAATTACTAAAACTCAAAAAAGACAAACATCCCAATTTAAAAATGGGAAAAAAGGGCTTGAGTAGACATATCTTCCAAAAATATATACAAATACCAATAAGCACATAGAGAGATGCTTGACATCATTTGCCATTAGAGAAATGAAAATAAGATACCAAATTACAATGAGATGCCTCTACACATAATCTAGATGGCTGTTTAGGAAAGAAAAAAAAGGGTAAAAAGTGTTTTTGAGAATGTTGAAAGAGGGAACCCGTGTACATTGTTGGTGAGATAATAAATGGTGCAGCCAGAAAATTAAACACAGGATTGCCATATAAGCTGGCGATTCTGCTCCTAGGTATATATCCCAAAGAACTGAAAGCATGGTCTCACCAGGTATTTGTTCACCAATATTCATGGCAGCATCATTCAGAATAGCCTAAAGGTGGAAATACCCCAACAGTTCAACAACACATGAAAGGATAAAAAAGGTACAGCTACAAATGGAAAATCATTCAGTACAAAAAGGAAGGAAGTGCTAGTACATGCTAAAATGTGGGTGCACCTTGAGAACATTAAATTGAGAGAAATAAGCCATACACAAAAGGGCAAATATTGTGTGATTGCTATCACGTGAAACAAATTCTGAGACATGAAGCAGAGCAATGGTTACCAGGGGTGTGGGGAGGAGAGGAAGAGGGAGCTATTGCTAAAGGGGCATGAGTTCTGGCTGGGATGATGAAGAATCTGGAAATGGTGGTCACCATTATAAAACATTGTCAATGTACTTCACGTCACAGTATTGCCAACAGATAAAGGTTAAAATGATTATTAGGTTATGTATATTTTCCCACAATTGAAAGAAAAGAATCACGCAAGGTAATAACCTTAACATTAATAGAATGATAGATAAAAAAGACATAATCCCCTCAATTGACTCAGAGAATGCTTTTGAAAAATTCCAACACCCGTTCTTGATTTAAAAAAATATATTCACAAACCTAGGAATAGAAGGGAACTTCCTCAATATGATAAAGTGAATTGATGAAAAATCCACAGCTAAGATTAAAGTAAATGCTAAAGACCGAAAGATTTTTCCCAAAGATCAAAAGAACAAAATTTCCTCAAAATTAAAAACTTTTGTGCATGAAAGAACATTATCAGGGATGATGGACAACTACCACACCAACAAACCAAGAGAATCTCCATCTGCAAGCAAGACAGTGCTATCCATCTGCCCTATGGGATTGAAGCCCCCCCTCAATTAGAGGAGGAGTGGGCATCACCATTTCAGAATCCTCAGGATTAGGGAATGAATTCTGGACTAAAGTAGACTTACTGGTATTCTACTATAGACTTATTGTGATTCTAGCAACAGAAGAAATTATATCATTGATGGAGGCAGTGGAAACTGGAGGTTCTGGGGGTAGGGCGAGGGAAACACAGGTGTAATGTGGGGGCATTTCCGGGACTTGGGAATTGTCCTCGATGACATTGCAATGACAGATACAGGACATTATATATCTTGCCATAACTTACAAATATGTGTGGGAGAAAGTTTAAACTATAAAGTAAATTATAATCCACACCGAGTGGCAATGCTCCAATGTTTTCATCAATTATTAAAAAAGTACCACACTAATGAAGGATGTTGTTAATGTGGGCAAGTGTGGGAGGGGTAGGGAGTGGGGCATATGGGAATCCCCTATACTTTTTATGTAACATTTATGTAATTTAAGAGTCTTTTAAAAAATAAAAAAATTTTAAATTAAAAAAAAAATTTTAAATACCATATTTGACTCCCCAAAAAAGTACATTATCAAAAAAGTAAAAAGAAAACCTAGAAAAATAGGAAAATATACTTATGAATTATATATATGATGAGAGTTTAACATGCGAAACATGTAAGGTACTACTGAAAGTCAACAACAAAATCACAAATATCACAATTGAAAAAATGGGCAGATGATTGAAAGGACATTTTCAAATGAGATATACCAATGAGAAATAAGCACATGAAAAGCTGCTAAACATCGTTAGCCATTAGAGAAATGCAAATGAAAAAGGAAGACAGATCACTCTTTTAAAATGGAAAATAAGGATTGGAGCAGATGTAAGAGTAATCAAAACCCTCATGCATTTCTGGGAGAAATTTAAAATGGTGAAGTCACTGTGGAATCCAGTTTGGTGAGACCTCAATTAGTTAAATATAGAATTTCCATATGATTTAGCAATTCCACTCCTACTTATATGCTGAAGCTTAAAAATATGTATTCAAATAAAATCTTAACCAGGAATGGTTTTAGCATCATTATTTGCAATAGCCAAAGGTGGAAGCAACTCAAATATCCATCAATTAATGAATAAACTAAATAGTATATACACACACTAGAACTCTATACAGCTATTAAAAGGAATGGGATTCTGATAAGAGTTAAAACATGCATGAACCATAAAAGCATTATGCTGAGTAAAAGAAGCAAGAAGCAACAATATTGCAGAATTGCACTTATATGAACTCTGTAGACTAAGGAACTCCACATAGACATAAAGTAGATCCCCAGTTAGCACGGGCTTGGGGTGGGTGATGGGGAGAAAGAGTTTCTGTTTTGTGTGATGGAAAATCTTTGGTAATGATGGGAGCTCATGATAGCACAACATTGTGGATGGAAACAATATCACGGAATTGTACACTCACAAATGGTTAAAATGGAGGAAAATGAAGACAAGGCAAAGGACTGTGAGTGGTTTGCTCCTGTCGAGTCCAGACTGCTCAGCTGTGGTTACAGAACAAGGAGTCAGTGCCTCAGTGCTGAGCTGGAAGTGGTAGAAAATCGCCCTCTATGCAGGGACTGCATAGAATTACTTAAATACAGGTGAGAATATTTTCAAAGATATGGAGAAAACACTAACTTGGTATACCCTGAAGTAGAATCTCCTAACATGAGTTACCACTGATGGTGGTAAAAAATATGCGAGGTGCAGGAAAAGGCTTATTTAGACAAACTCACGCAGCTGTACGGCATTTAATGCCGAGAGCTTTTGTATTGTTACTATTTATCAGTCAGTATTTGAAGGAAATATTTGAACTACTCAGGCCTTACAGAATGATAGGGTCACATGAACTTTCATTTGCTCTCATGCACACAACCAGCATTAGGACACACACTGTTAAAAGCAATCTGAAGACAGAGAACACTCACTTAGAAGCTCAGTGATGTGAAATGGTGGTATCCATTCTCCTCATTATAAGACCTGCATTACAAAACATGGTACTCAGTTATTATTATGATGCTTTGGGTTTTGTCAATAAAAACTTGGGTTTCTTAGCTTTAATTTTATGTAGTAAATATGCTAACAAAATAAATTTATTTTAAAATAAGGAAATTTGAATATTCCGCACTATGTGCTATCTGCAAAGTGATCTGCTAACCTAATAAAAGCTGAGGCTTGGAGCCGGTTAGAAGTCTCTGGATTCTGAGTATAATCAAAGGTAGGGAAGTGGGTGTCAGAGAAAGAGCACAGAGGGGCTGACTCTGGGGTGTCGGGAATGGAGCTGCGGTTGGTGAAGCAGGAGGCCTAGAGGACCCACCTTGCCTGAAGTTATGCACGTCATGGCAGGAATTGCAGGTGAACCAAGGGCAGCTCTGTCTCCTCATCAGCCTGTTCCCTCAGCCAGGGTGGAAGAGCAACATGGCGGCGGCTTCCTGGCAGGCGCTGCGGCCCCACCTTCCCGCCAGCCTCCATGGCCGCTTGGCGCCACTGCTCGCCCTGCCTAGAACTCCCATTGTTCCTGGCAGCTACGAACCTCCACCTCTCTCCCTCAGACAGGCCCTGCCTGAGGGGCCTGCGGGGGAAGCACAGCCCTGAGGAGGGGGAGGCCAGGGAGCAGCCTGGGACAGAGGAGGACAAGAGGCACTGCGGAGGATCCCTCCGTGAAGGGGAGGTCTGGGGACCCTCCTTGGGCTGAGGTGAGCCTCGGGGCAGGTACTGCAGAAGTGGGGGCAGCTCCGTCCTCCTCAGCCCTTTCCCAGTCAGGGCAGAGGGGCAGCATGGCGGCCTCCCCACCAGGTGCCGAAGGGCCTGCTGCAGCCCAGAGGCCTGAGGAAGGCGCCTTGGAGCACCTTCTCCCTACATGCAGAGTTTAGGGGCACCCAGTGCATTCTAAGAGGACGGTCATCGAGACCCCAGGAGCTGAAGGGAGCTTTGCACATTTTTTCAGCAGGGCACTAGGACCACCAGTTTCTGTCAGGAACAGCTACCGATCAGGAGACCCTCCAGCAAAGCTCTCCCTGCCTGGCAAGGGCTGGTGCCAGTTCCCTAAGGGGACTTTGAAATCTCACAGAGGCTGGTGCCGGAAAAGGCCCCCACCAGCCTCTCCTGTTACCTGTGTCTTGCCCACAGGTGCCTGGAAGGGGACATAAAAGCTTTCAAAAGGCTAATCCAGCTAGTGATCCCTGGGATTCCCCACAAGCAAGCCTGATGCCTTCCCAAAGACTCCTGGGTGTTCTGGCACGAGCATGACATGCTGAAGGGACTTAAGCTTTTTTCAGGATGTTCACAAACCAAGGAGCAACAGCCCGTATCCAGCCCAGACCTGTGGTGCCATCTCTGGGCCAAGAAGTCTGAGTCCAGCAGTTTCCATCAGCCAACGCGAACATTAGAAAGTGTTATGAGGCATCTTCTACCCTCAGGTCACAGAATGGCACTGAAAAGGGGTTCGGTGACTGTATTAGTCAGCCAAAGGGGTGCTAATGTAAAATACCAAAATGGGTTGGTCTTTATAAAGGGTATTTATTTGGGGTTGGAGTCCACAGATACCAGACCATAAAGCGTTAAGTTTCTTCTCTCACCACAGTACATTGCCATGTGTTAGAGCAAGACAGCTGCTGGCGTTTGCCAGGGTTCAGGCTTCTGGGGTTCCTCTCTTCCCGGGGCTGCGTTTCTCCCCGGGCTTAGCTCCTGTTTCCTCCACAAGGTCAGCTGTAGACAATTAGGTGACCGGCTTGCTTCTGTTCCCCTGGGGCCTTCTTTCCAACATCAAAACTGCTTCTCAAAAGACTGCTTCAACTGTCCTTTGCCTTGCCTTTTATATTCAATTCCCCACCCACCAAGGGGTGGGGCTCAATGCCCTAATCCTAACCTAATCATGCCCAGATTAACAGATCAGTTTACAAGCATGATTCAATTACATTTTTGGAATTCATAATTACATCAAACTGCCACAGTGACCCTCTCACAGGAATTTCCACCGGCCCGGAAGGTAATGGCATTAGAAGCATGACTGAAAACTCCTGGAGGCTCGTCTGTGGATCGCCAGGTGAAGCGATATCAGTCGTCCAGACCTTCCCCAGCGCCCACAGACCTGTGTCCAAGAGACAGGCTCACATGCGGCCAGGTCCCTCCAGAAGAGATCTAGAGGAAAACTGTTTCTAACCACCACCCTAACCAACCCTGTCCTCACCTCCCTAACCATGAACCTGAACCTCCCTGTCTCAGTCTTAGCCCTCACCCTAGCTCTACAGGTGTGCACTGGAGCCTGCCATGTAGTCCCCGACCTCGACAAGGTAACAGCTCAACTGCTGTCGTCCAGACATGGAAAGCCGTCATTAGAGCACCCTGTCGACTTCCAAGACAATATACAGGGAAGTGGCTGTGGCTCAATTGGTTGGGTTCCCGTTTACCATATGGGAGGCCCTGGGTTCGATTTCTGGGCCTCCTGGTGAAGGCGTGCCAGCTCCCGTGGCTTGGTGAGTAGATGCAGCAAGATGACTCAACAAAGGGAGACAAGCAGACACAGAAAAACACACAAAAAAGCAAATGGACACAGCAAGCACAAGCAGCAAGGGGGGGATAAATAAATAAAAATAAATCTTTATTTGAAAAAAAAAAAAAAAGACAATATGCAACCTGCCAGGTGGAACCTGAAAACAGGCCCCAACTGCCGGAAGGACACGTGACCTATGAGGTCACTTTTCTTGGCCAGGGCAGGGAGAGACAGCAGTTTTCACCTGTGGACGTTATCCCAGGGCGCACCACCTGCAGGGCTCAGCAGGGCCGCCTCATGGCCACTGAAGGGGGCCTGGGAAAACATTTTCAGGTTGCCACCAATGACAGTGGCTGGTCAGGGCGCAGGCCCACCTGGGACCTCCCTGGACAACTGGGCTTGGTTCTGCCCAGGGCACTGGACTCAGACAATCTGGGCACGGCCTCAGGGGCCAGAAATACACGGAGGAGGGATAACATGAAAGACCCGCTGACTCTAAAATTTCTACATGATGCAAACTGGTTAACTACTCAGCTGTATACATGATACCATTCAAGGGAAAGGAATGACTACAAAAATAAATCAACATATTAACCACATTGAGAGAACGTAGTGAAAAATAAAAAGAGGTAATCACCTCAACGGACACAGAAAAAGCATTTGAAAATTCCGACATGCTTTTGTGATTAAACAAACAAAAATACAATTCACAAAGCTAGGTATAGAAGGGAACTTCCTCACAAGATAAAGGAAATTTATTAAAACCCACAGCTAAAATTAGATTCAATTGTGAAAGAATGAAGGATTATCCTCTACGATCAGGAACAAAACAAGAGTGCATGCTTTCACCTTCCTCTTCAACATCCTACTGGAAGTTCTAGCCTGAGCCATTGGGCAAGAAAAATAAATAAAAGGCATCCATATTGGAAAGCAATAAGTAAAATTATCGCTCTTCAAAGAAAACATGATCTATATGAACTTCAAAGTCAAAGACAACATTATGAAGATTGTATCTCCAAGAAAACAGAAATTGCACAACACAAACTTGTGGCCTTACAACTAACCAATTAGAAAAGCCTGAAAATTTAATTCAGACAAGCCCCTAAAATGTGGGTCCCCATGGACTGGGACACGTCGCTGTTACAAAGAAAAAAAACCACTGGGTCCAGGACTGCACAGCCAGTAAGGGAAAAGATAGGACTCAAACGTCCACTAACCCCAATCTCCTAACACCTACCCCAACCCTTAAACCCCAACCATTAAACCCTAATCCCTCTAACTCTCCAATCCCCTAATTCTCTAACATCTAACACCACTCCCAACCATCTCCCCAACCCTGATCCCCAGGGTTTTCACAGAAAAAAGTTTGCAAGAAAACACCCCTAAAGAAGCTCATACATTGGAACTATTAAAGACTTAATTCACCTGTCTTAAAAATGTTCAAAAATGAGAAAGGAATTATGTGTTAGTCAGCCAAAGGGGTGCTAATGTGAAATAACAAAAATAGGTTCGTCTTTATAAAGGGTATTTATTTGGGATAGAAGTCCACAGATACCAGGCCATAAAGCGTTAAGTTTCTTCTTTCACCAAAGTCCATTGCCACATGTTGGAGCAAGGCAGCTGCCGACATTTGCCAGGGTTCAGGCTTCTTGGATTCCTCTCTTCCCGGGGCTGCATTTCTCTCCGGGCTTAGCTCCTCTGGTTCCTCCACAAGGACAGCTGTAGACTATCAGATGAACAGCTCACTTCTCCTGGGGCCTTCTTTCCAACATCAAAACTCCAACTTCAGAATTGCAACTTCAGAACTGATGCAACTCTGTTCTTGGTGATGATGCCTTTTACATTTTCTTCCCCCACCCACCAAGGTGGGGCTCAACGCCCTACTGATGTGGTCCAGTCAATGCCCTAATCATAACTTAATCATGCCCAGATTAACAGATCAGTTTACAAGCATGATCCAATTATATTTTTGGAATTCATAATTACATCAAATTGCCCAATGGCTACAAATTATAAGAAGAAAAAAATTAGAGCTGCAAAGTACAGTAATTGAATTTACTTTAGTGAAGGATGTAGTGAAAGGATGGAAAAAATATTCCATGCAATTCGTAAGCAAATGAGAACTCAGGTAGCTATACCACTATTGGAGAGCTATCTGTCCAAAAATTGAGTTTCTGACTTAAAGACAAAACAAAAAGTTTTTTAAAGTTCATGGATCTACACTAGACAAACAGTGAAACCGAAGTTAAACTATAGTGAATAGTACAATTATAACAATGTGCTATCATCAATTGTAACAAATGTTCTACACCAATGCAAGGTGATGATAATAGTGTAGTATATGGGAATCCTGTATTTTTTGGATGATTGCTCTGTAAACCCACAACTTCTCTAATAAGGAAAAAAGCCATGAGAGACACAACAAAGCAGGGAGCAGAGGTTCCTGGTGCCTCCTAGAGAAGACGGGCAGGCACGGCAAGTGCAAACAAGGAGGGGGTGGGGAGAGGTAAATAAATCTTTAAAAAAGAAAAGGAATGAGGTTCTGATACACGCTGCAACATGGATGAAACTGAAATGAGCAAGACACAAAAATAGTGCCTAGCTGCACTTACATGAAGAACGTAGAATAAGGAGCTACAACACAGAGCCGGACAGCAGATTACAGGAGACCAGGGGCCCAGGGAGGGTGATGGGGAGTCATTGATAGTTGAGTGAAGAGTTTGCTTTGGCCGTGGAGGGAGGTGATGAGAGCACAACACCGTGAATGCAAACGAGACCACGGAACTGCACACTAACAAGTGGTTAAAATGGGAGAAAGGAGACGAGGCCCATGACTCAAGGCGGTTTTCCCAGGCTCTTGATGAGTCCATGGGAGCTCCTGAGACAGCCTGGCTGTCGCTATTTACTGAAAGACTCAGCGCCTCAGTGCCGAGTCGGAAGGGGCTGAAAAATGGGCCTCTGTGCATAGTCTGCATGGAATTACCTAAGTACAGGTGAGAATATCTTCAAAGAGATGATAAGTCACTAACCCAGTGTTCCCTGAAGTGGACTCAGCTAACACGGGTTACCACAGATGGTGGTGAAAATACGCGTGGAGGAGAAAAAGGCTTATCTACAAATTCACACAGCAGGTGAACAGGTGAGGCACCTACAGCCGATGGCTTTTTATCGTGTTATTTATCAGCAGCTATTTGTGAGAACTATCTGACCCTCTCATGTGTTCAAGAATGACAGGGTCACGTGAACTTTCATTTGCTCTCGTGCACACAACCAGCATGAACAGATGTATATCTGCATCTATTCTGAAGATAGGAAACACTCAGAAACTCAGTGAAGCGAAACGGTGGTATCCATTCTGCTCATTATGAGACCTGCATTACAAAACACTGTACTCACTTATCATTATCATGCTTTGGGTTTTGTCAATAAAAACGTGTGTTTCTTAGTTTTAATTTTATGCAGCACATACGTTAACAAAATAAAATTTTAATTGTAAAAAATTGAGGAAATTTGATTACTCTGCACCATCTATGTACTATCTGCACAAGTGATCTGCTAACCTATAACAGGGCAACAAAAATAAAATATAATTAAGAGCACTGAATGATATATGTGAATGTGATTAAAAAGGGAAATTTAAACCCTATGCAGGTTAATAAAATTAAAATTGAAAGAAAAAAACAGGACTGTACAACACAGTAAGCCCATTGTAGATGACGGACTATGGTTTACAGCACAATTATAAAAATGGCCTTTCAGGAATTATAACAAATTTACCACATTAATAAAAGGTGTTAATAATAGGGTGGTATGCGGAAATTCTGTGTTTTACATATTTTATGCATGACATTTCTATAAACCTACTTCTCTAACAAAAAATTAATAAAAATATTAAAATTTAAATGTATTATAAAATATAAAAGTATATTTTAAAAAGTAAAAGTGTCTAATATACATTATCAAGGGAAAATACCGAGTCATAATAGTGTGTGCATCATTCACTCAGGAAAGCAGGCTAAAGGGGTAGCGGCTGAAATCTTAAATAAAGGCAGGACCAATAAGCCACTTAAATGTCTTGGGCAAGAGGGAACCAGCGTCTAGCACGTGCAAAGGCCCTGCGGTGCAGCGTCCTGTGTGTGGTGGGAGATGCCACAGGAGGCAAAGTGAGCAGGCGCAGAGCAGGAGCCGTAAAATCTGACAAACACGGTGAGGAGCAGGGCGGGCCTGGAGGCGCTCTGGGAGTGAGCTGGGGAACCGGTTTCTGAGCTTGGCCTGAGGAGCTCGCACTCAGGCTTGGACAGGATGGCTCTGCGGGAAGGGGGTGCGGTGGAAGTGGGAGCCCCGTCAGACGGTCACTGCCGCGGCTGAGGCTTGGCACTGGGGCGAGAAGCGTCTGGATTCTGCGTGTATCTACAGACAGGGCAGTGGGGGTCAGAGGAAGAGCTCAGGGGGCCGACTGGGGTGTTGGCGACGAGCTGCGGTGAGCGAGGCGGGGAGGCCGCGGGACCCACCTGGCGGCTGATGTCCTGCACATTGAGTAGGCATTGCAGCTGAAGCCAAGGGAGCTCCGACGCCTCAGCCCGTGCCCTGAGAAGAGCAGCATGGCGGCGGCTTCCCGGCAGGCGCTGCGGCGCCACCTTCCCAGCAGCCACCAGGGCCTGGGGCGCCATTGTCCCTCCCGCCTCACACTGCCTCAGTTCCTGGCAACTGCCGCCCCTGCGCCTGCTGCCCAGTCTCCTGACTGGGGGGCCGTAGGCAGAAGCGCTGCCCCTGGGAGGTGGGGCGGGGATTGCAGAGAAGCAGCGGCAGCTCCATCCCTTCTGCTCAGCCCACACTGCGCAGGCAGGGTGGAAGGGCAGCATGGCGGCGGCTTCCCGTCACTCCCTGCGGGCCCCAAGTACCCGGCAGCCCCCGCGGCTCTCCGGGAGCTCCCATTGGCTCTGGCAGCCGCCGCCACCTCAGCCCACGATAGACTCTGACTCCTGCTCCCAGCAGGCCTGAGGCCCCTGGTCCTGCTTCTCCTCGGTGCCCACGCCCCAGCCCCCAGTGGGCTGCCTGAACCCGCAGGCTGCGGTCCCCACCCATAGACGCTGAGCTGCCTCAGGCAGACGGGCCTTGCCCTGGGAGGTGGGCAGGGGGTGCTCAGCCCTGCAGGAAGTGAGGCTGAGCAGGAGGGGGTGGGGCAGGAGTGAGAAGTGGGCCCAGAGGAGGCGCTGCCCCCAAGGTGGTGCCCATTTAACAGGAGGGTATCGCCAAGGCGGTGCAGGACAGCTGCTCTGTGCTTCACTCTGCAGGTGCCTGTGGGCTTGGGGGGGGTCCCACCTGGGCAGCCACGGGGGCTCGGCCCTCCCTCCAGGTGCCTGTGGGCTTGGGGGGGGTCCCACCTGGGCAGCCACGGGGGCTCGGCCCTCCCCTCCAGGTGCTGATGGGGCTGCTGCAGCCCAGAGGCCGAGGAAGGCGCCTGGGAGCACGATCTCCACCCGGACAACCCTCACACCTGCTCAGATTAGGTCCTGCCGGCCCCATCCCCACTCAGAGCAGGTTCACTGAGACCCCTGGGGCTGAAGGGAGCCTTTACACATTTTTCCAGAAAGTGCACTAAGATTCTGGCAGGAAGAGCTACCGACCAGGAGACACGCCCAGCAAAGGCCTCCCTGCTGGCGAGAGCTGGAGACTTTAACAATCTTTCAGTGTTTTGTGCCAGAAAAGGCCTCCATGGGCCTCTCCCCCAAGCTGTGTCTTGTCCAGGTCACTGGAGTGGGACTTTCAAAGCTTTCCAGAGGCTCGTCCACCGGTGATCCCTAGGATTCCCATTGAATAACCCTGGACACCTTCCCTGGGCCTCCCAGGTGTGCTGACATGTGCAAGACACCCTGAGGGGACTTGAAAATTTCTCCGGATGTGCATACACAACCAAGGAGCAGCAGCCAGTGCACAGACCAGGACTGCAGTGCCATTCACCGGCCTCTAAGTGGGTCTCAGCCGTTTCCACCAGTCAACATGAATGTTGGAAAAACCCTCACTTAGCAAAATGGCACTGAAAAGGGCTTTGGGATACGGCGTCCCAGGAAAGGCCACCTGCCTGGCAGGTAAAGCCTTAGAGTGTGACCGAGCATTTCTGGAGGCTCACCTGGGAGGACGGCTGCTTTTAGCCAAGGGCGTCCTCCCAGGTCGACCCTGCCTGGAGGGCTGAGCAGGCCATGTTGCTGACGCCCAATGGGACCTGGAAAAGAATTTTGCTTTGCCCCCGGGACCCCCTTGTCTCACCGAGGGCATCTACCGATCAGGAACCATCTGGAAGCTCCCTGACCAGCACGACTTCATTCTGGCCGTGGGACTGGACTTGGAATATCTCCCAGAGGCTCAGAGCAGCTGGGGACTACCCCAGGGTCTCCAGGAAGACGGGCCTGGGGCTGTTCTTGGCAGATCCTGCTGAGTGGGTGTGGACTCACAGCTTGCAACGTTTTTCTGGAGCCTCATAGATCCAAGGGGAGAAAGGACGCACCCAGGTCAGGTAAAGGGACTCCATTGCTCAGAGCCTTTGAGTCAGAGGACATCTGTGCCTCTGGGGTGGACTTGGACCATTTTGTTGACATTCACCCGACAAGAAGGCACCAAAGGGCACCGGGGGGCCTCTGAGAACACACTCCCGGCGCCTCTCTGACAATTCCTGCATTCGGGATATGGCCTCATATTATGGGCGGGGCACGAACAGCCAGCACCAGACCTGACTGAGGCTTTCATGGGCCACTGAGGCCACTGTGTCCAGCTCGTGGTCACCCTCACGGCCACCTTAACTGCCACCATAGCTCTCAGACCAGAAAATGAACATTCCACCTCGCCATCATCCTGGCCCTCACCCTAACTTGAGGTGGGGACACTGGATTCAGGCCACCCGGTCCCCTAAGTTGTGGGAGGTACACCTGTGACCCCTGCCCCTATGGACATCCCGCAGGTAGCGCTTCCCGGCGGCCTTCCAGGACGATGCACCAGGAGGCCATGGGGTGGCGCAGATCGCAGGTGCCGCCAGGCTGGGACGCCCCCAAGGCTGCGCTCACCGTCCAGGGCAGGCGAGGTGGGTGGGCGAGGGTTTCTTTCCCCGAGTCGGCCTCCAGGGCCCTGAGGGCAGCACAGGTCCAGCGACCTGCCGCCGAGGGTGCCCGGGGAAAGGTTGCAGTTCATCCCAGGCCACCACATCCCTTCTCCACGGAGGCTGTCTACGAGTCAGGGGTCTGACCCTCCTGGACACGCCAGCCCAGGAGGTTCCTCTCCCTTTCCACCTCCGGGCTTAGGTGACCGCCCAGAGCTTCAGACAAGACAAGCCGTGTGAGGCCTTGTGGGGCACAGGCATGGACGGTGGCGGGTTGGCAGCCCCTGTTTGCCGGGGGTAGGGGCTTGGGGATCAGAGTTGATGGGGACAATATTCTGAAGGTCCCTAAGAAGATGGGGAGCAGCGAGGCACACGGGGAGGTGCAGGGGTGCCACGCAGAGGGCCCTCCAGCTGACCAGGCTGGCCAGGGCTGCTGTCGGGTATTTGGAGCATCTGGGAGACATTCACGCAGACGCTGGGCCCTCAGGAACTCGGCGGTCATGGTTTCCAGCCTTTAGGACCTTAGCCTGTTTCTGGGAGGCCATGGGAATAGCAGGCACCAGCCGTGAGGGAAGGTATGTCGTGGACCCCTGTGGGCCTCCCCTGGTCCTAAATCCAGTCTGTCCTTATGGGGCCACTGGGAAGTCGCTGGCGCATCATCCTCCAAGAGTCCAGTGCTCAACGCTGGGTGGAGGTGTGCATGGGGCCCAGTGCTAGCGCCTTCTTCACATCCCACGGTCATGGGGACAGAGAGGCACCCCCGCGACGTTATGAGGACAAATACCCCACCATGGAGGGCCGTGAGAACCAGGAGGGGGCGCCAGGACCACATCCATCACAGGGGCCTGAGGGGTGAGAGGATCTGACATCACTTGGAGAGGGTAGTTTGGGGTCAGAGCCAAGAATTCCTGGTGAGTAGGTTCCAAGATGGGAGGGATGCGCCAGGAGAGAGGGAAAGGCCACCCGCAGGGGGGCAGATCGTGAGGAAACGCGGAGGCCCCGGTCGGCCACCCCACAGCGCCCCTGGGCTGAGCCAGACGACCCCACCTGCCGCTGCCCGCAGCCCCCGGGTTCCCCACGAAAGGCGGGGTGTTGGCGGCCCGGGCAAAGCCGTGCCCTGCGGCCGGCCCGAATCCCCACCCCGCAGGAGGGCGGATCCCCGCCCACTACCAGCCCTTCGCCCCTCCGGGCTGCGCGCTGACAGCGGGGGTTTCTGGTCCTGCTGCCCCCTGGGCCCCTGAGGCGGCCCCACCGGGTCCGGGTCCGGTAGGGGGACTTCAAAATCGCTTTCCGTTGGGTACACACACACTCACACACACACACTCACACCCAGGACTTGGCAGCGTCGCCTGCGAGCAGGGACGCACCCGGCACAGCCTCCCACCCTGTCCGGGCTGCATTCTCCACGGGGTCCCGCGAGCCTCTCCCCGGGCCTCCCCCATCAGCTGGGGCGTGTGCGGGGCCGGGGTGGGGGTGGGGTGATCTGCGCCGCCACGCGGGTCTTCAAAATACCCAGGCTCACCCTGCCCACAGGCAAGAGCCTGGAGCCGGGCAGGGTCTGCAGGCCCTCGGGAGAAGGGAGCCTTTCGGGTCCGTCCTATGACCTCGGGGCTCTCCGGGGTGAGCAGGAGCCGGGACCGCCTTGCCCGGGACCCCTGCGCGGGCAGGAGCGCCTGCTGCAGCGAGGGAGACGCTGGCCTTCCCGGAGCCCCACCCGTGCTCGGCACCTGAGGGGTACGGCTGGCCTGAGACCCCTCGTCCCGCGAGCGCCGAGGGCTCGAACGAGTCCCGAGAGCGCGGCAAGTTTGCAAGGGTCCGGCTCGACCTGGGTGGGGGGTGTTCTCTTCCAGGCCGCTCGGGCAATTTGAGCCTCACCTTCCCCGAATGGGTCACCCCGGCTCTCCCCAACCCGAAACCCAACACTCCTCCCCTCCCTCGTCCTGACCCTCGCCCGACGCTAAGGGTGGCACCCTGAGCCGGGCCGCGCTGTGCCTGCCCCGGACGCTGCGACGTGGCCACCTGTGCGCGAGGCACCTGCGGCCTCCCGCAGGTCACCCGGGTGGGCGGGCAGGGGCGAGCCCCGAGGTGGCGCCAGAGCACAGGCGCGGCGGCCCGCGGGGGCCCGGGGGCGACCCGGCGCGGGAGGCGGGCGGCTCCTGACCCCGCCTCGTCCTCCCGGGACTCCCAGGGCTTTCGCATCAGCTGCCTGTTTTTCTGCATCTGCATTAGTTATTACTAGGGCGTCTAAGTTTCCCGTTTGTTCTTGCACCCTTTTTGTTAATTCCCTTAATTCTTTCCAGTCAGTTCCCTGAGTGGTGATGCCCCAGAGCGACCCAGAAACAATGGATGTGGGTAACTGGCCACACACCCCACGTCTGATCAGGTCATAGTGGCTGCATAAGCGTGTGGGCACTGCAGAAGCCACTGGTGCTCGATAGCCTTTCAGCTTCTCCGACTATGCCAAAGGAGGACCACAGAACAAGGATGTCATTCCAAGGATACGTATTGGGAGCAGTTTACTGTTCCCATATGATGTTCTATTATCTACTGGCTTCAGGTAAAACTGTTCCGGCCTTTAGGCCACACACACATGTCCACGAAAGCTTTGAATAATGTTAGTATGCTCCAGCAAGAAGAAATGCTAAAATATATGGAGCATCAGATCTGTCCGTATTTATCGTTTCTTATCTGTCTTCCTGAAGATGTAATTTAAGTCTTCTAAGGGCTCACATTGAATTCTGGCTGCTGGAGGTTCATCAGCTTCTTCTCCACACTCAGCTTCTTCTCCATTCTCAGCTTCTCCTTCAGCGTTTTCAGCAATTTGACTCTCAGTACCTGTTCTGTGAAGAAGTCTACTGGGGAGGGGGCGCTGTTTGTACTCTACTGCAGTGGATCTGTGGTTTTACTCCCTTTGATTTGAGGACGAGAATGTGGAGTTTTGTTTCTAATTGATGGATTGGATGTTGATTTTCCACTTCTGGAGAAGGACTGGATGCCCAGGCTTAAGGTGATATGAGGGAACATCTGTGGGAGAAGAGTGGAGAGGAGGCGAAATGGTGAGCTGCTCTACTGTAGCTCCCAGTGATGACACATTTCTCAGTCTCTCAACTTGACTTGACCAGATGTACATGCCCTCTTGTCCCGGGAATGGCTTCCTCCAAAGGAACCTGCTTCTGGGTGCCCCTCTGACCTGCATCAAAGCCACCGGAAGCCTCTTATCCCAGGAGAGATTTGTTTCTTTCTTTTTTTTTTTTTTTAAAGATTTTATTTATTTTATTCATTCATCCCCCCCTTGCTGCTTGTGCTCGCTGGGTCAGCTAACCACGCCGTGCGGGCGGGCTTGCCTTCACCAGGAGGCCCCAGGAACCGAACCCGGGGCATCCCATATGGTAAATGGGAGCCCTACTGATTGAGCCACAGCCGCTTCCCGAGATTTGTTTCTTGACAACATTTGCCTATTGTTTTTGAGGCATATTTCATCTTCTCTGTTTTCCCTGTAGATTGGGGTGTCCATGAGGTGTGTGGCCTCCAACACATGCTCAATGCTCCTGACAGTTCCTGTGAAATCTTTTTTTTTTCAATCAAACAATATATTTGGTTCATAGTAATGCATTCATACAGTATTTGTCCTTTTGTGTCTGGCTTGCTTCACTCAACAAAATGTCCTCCAGGTTCATCCATGTTGCCATATGCTTTATGACTTCATTTCTTCTGACAGCTGCATAATATTCCATCATGTGAATAGACCACAGTTTCTTTATCCATTCATCTGTTGATGGACACTTGGGTTGTTTCCAACTTTTGGCAATGGTGAATAATGTGGCTGTGAACATCGGTGTGCAGATGTCTGTTCGTGTCACTGCTCTCAGTTCTTCTGGGTATATACCCAGTAGTGGTATTGCAGGGTCACATGGCAAGTCTATATTCAACTTCTTTAGGAACTGCCAAACAGTCCTCCATAGTGGTTGTACCATCCTGCATTCCCACCAACAGTGAAGAATTGTTCCTATCTCTCCACATCCTCTCCAACACTTGTAGTTCTCTGTCTTTTTAATAGTGGCCATTCTGATAGGTGTGAAATGATATCTCATTGTAGTTTTGATTTGCATTTCCCTAATCATGTGTGATGTTGAGCATTTCTTCATGTGTTTTTTTTGCCATTTGTATTTCTTCTTTGGAGAAATGTCTATTCAAGGCTTTGGCCCATTTTTTAATTGGGTCATTTGTCTTTTTATTGTTGAGTTGTAACATCTCTTTATATATCCTGGATATTAAACCCTTATCAGATATGTGATTACCAAATATTTTTTTCCATTGAGTTGGTTGCCTTTTCACCCTTCTGACAAAGTCCTGTGAGGTGCAAAAGTGTTTAATTTTGAGGGGGTCCCATTTATCTACTTTTTCTTTTGTTGCACGTGCTTTGGGTGTGAGGTCCAAGAAACCACCACCTACTACAAGGTCTTGAAGATGTTTCCCTATGTTTTCTTCTAGTAGTTTTATGGTCCTGGCTTTTATATTTAGATCTTTGATCCATTTTGAGTTGATTCTTGTATAGGGGGTGCAATAGGGGTCCTCTTTCATTCTTTTGGTTATAGATACCCAGTTCTCCCAACTCCATTTATTGAAGAGACTGTTTTTACCCATCAGCGTGGGCTTGGTAAGTTTGTCAAAACCAGTTGACTGTATAGGTGAGGGTTTATTTCTGGATTCTGAATTCTATTCCACTGATGGATATGTCTATCTTTATGCCAGTACCATGCTGTTTTGACCACTGTAGCTTTGTAATATGTTTCAAGGTCAGGCAGTGAAATTCCTCCCACATTGCTCTTCTTTTTTAGAATACTTTTGGCTATTCGGGTGCACTTACCCTTCCAGATGAATTTGGTAATTGCCTTCTCTAATTCTGTAAAGTAAGCTGTTGGGATTTTGATTGGTACTGCATTGAATCTATAAATCAGTTTGGGCAAGATTGACATCTTCATGATATTTATTATTCCAATCCATGAACACGGAATGTCTTTCCATTTGTTTAGGTCTTTTTAAATTTCTTTTAGCATTGTTTTGTAGTTTTCTGCATATAGGTCCTGTACTTCTTTGGTTAAATTAACTCCTAGGTATTTGAGTCTTTTTGTTGCTATTGAAAATGGAATTTTCCTCCTGATTTCCTCCTCAGATTGTTCACTACTAGTGTACAAAAACATTACTGATTTTTGCGTGTTGATCTTATATCTTGCCACTTTGCTGAACTCATTTATTAGTTCAAGTAGCTTTGTTGTGGATACTTCAGGATTTTCTAAATACAGGATCATGTCATCCGCAAACAGTGAGAGTTTTACTTCCTCTTTTCCTATTTGGACGCCTTTAAATTTTTTGTCTTGTCTAATTGCCCTCGCTAGAGCTTCTAGTACAATGTTGAATAACAATGGTGACACGTTGGAATATTATGCAGCTGTCAGAAGAAATGAAGTCATAAAGCATATGGCAACATGGATGAACCTGGAGGACATTATCTTGAGTGAAGCAAGCCAGACACAAAAGGACAAATACTGTATGAATGCGTTACTATGAACCAAATATATTGTGCAATATATTGTTTGATTCACAAAAAAAAACAAAACAGAAAAACAAACAAAACAAAACAAAAATTTACATGTATCCATTACATTTAATTGAGAAATGTATATATTTACTCATCTGTGTTTACTTTTTAGTTTTTAATTGTTTATGTTTTCAATTATTAAATGTACAAAATAAAGTTAAAAAAAAAAAAAAAAAAAAACAATGGTGATAGTGGGCATCCTTGTCTTGTTCCTGATCTTAGGGGGAAAGCTTTCAACCTTTCCCCATTGAGTATGATGTTGGCTGTGGGTTTTTCATATATGCCTTTTATCATATTGAGGAATTTTCCTTTTATTCCTATCTTTTGAAGTATTTTTATCAAAAAAGGATGTTGGATTTTGTCGAATGCCTTTTCTGCATCTATTGAGATAATCATGTGTTTTTTTTCCTTCAATTTGTTAATGTGGTATATTACATTGATTGATTTTCTTATGTTGAACCAGTCTTGCATACCAGGAATAAATCCCACTTGGTAGTGATGTATAAGTCTTTTGATATGATGTTGGATTCGACTTGCAAGTATTTTGTTGAGAATTTTTGCATCTATGTTCATGAGAGAGATTGGTCTGTAATTTTCTTTTCTTGTGGAATCTTTATCTGGCTTTGGTATTAGGGTGATGTTGGCTTCATAAAATGTGTTGGGTAATTTTCCCTCCTCTTCAATTTTTTGGAAGAGTTTAAACAGGATTGGTGTTAATTCTTTTAGAAATGCTTGGTAGAATTCACCTGTGAAGCCATCTATCTGGTCCTGGACTTTTCTTTGCTGGGAGATTTTTGATGACGGATTCAATCTCCTTAATTGTGATTGGTTTGTTAAGTTCTTGTATTTCTTGTTGTGTCAGTGTAGATTGGTTATGAATTTCTAGAAATTTGTCCATTTCATCTAGGTTGTCTAGTTTGTTGGCATATAGTTTCTCATAATATCCTCTTTTTTTTTTTTTAAAGATTTATTTATTTACTTTATCCATTTTAAACCCTCCCTTCCCCATTTGCTGTTTTGTGTCCATTTGCTGGGCAATTCTCCATGTCTGTTTCCTGCCATCTCTTCTCATCCTCCTCCTCCAATCTTCACCAGGATTCGATCCTGGAGACCTCCAATGTAGGAGAGAGGTATTCTGCTGCCTGCGCCACCTCAGCTCCTGGTTTCTGGAGATTTCGGAGCATCTCGTCTTGTCTCTCCCCTGTTACGTCATCATTCTGCTGCATGGCTCCCAAGGCACGACGGCTCAGCTGCACACAGAGCCTGGCAGCCCATGTGCCTTCTATATATATATTTTTTATTTTACTGGGAGGTCCCAGGGATCGACCCAGGGCCTCCATATGGCAGACAGATGCCCAACCATTTGAGCCACATCTGCCCCCTCATAATATCCTCTTATGATTCTTTTTATTTCTGTGAGGTCATTTGTAATTTCCCCCCTTTCATTTCTGATTGTATTTATTTGCATCTTCTCTCTTTTTTTCTTTGTTAGTCTAGCGAGGGGTTTGTCAATTTTATTGATCTTCTCAAAGAACCAGCTTTTGGTTTTGTTGATTTTCTCTATTGCTTTTCTGTTCTCATTTTCATTTATTTCCGCTCTAATCTTTATAATTTCTTTCCTTCTTTTTGCTTTGGGATTGGTTTGCTGTTCTTTTTCTAGTTTCTCAAGTTGTTCAGTTAAATCTTTGAGTTTAGCTCTTTCTTGTTTCTTAATATAGGCATTTAGGGCTATAAATTTCCCTCTCAAGACTGCCTTTGCTGTATCCCATAAGTTTTGATATGTTTTGTTCTCATTTTCATTTGTCTCAATATATTTACTGATTTCACTTGCAATTTCTTCTTTGACCCATGGAATATTTAGGAGTGTGTTGTTCAGTCTCCACACATTTGCAAATTTCCTTTTTTCCTGTCTGTTATTGATTTCTAGTTTCATTCCATTATGATCTGAGAAGGTGCTTTGTATAATTTCAATCTTTTTATATTTATTGAGAGCTGTATTGTGACCTAACATGTGGTCTATCCTGGAGAAAGATCCATGGGCACTTGAGAAGAATGTAGAACCCGCTGAGTTTGTATGCAATGTTCTGTGTATGTCTGTTAGGTCTAACTTGTTTATCATATTGTTCAAGTTCTCTGCTTCCTTGTTGATCTTGTCTAGTTGTTCTATCTAATGATGTGAGAGGGGTGTTGAAGTCCACGACGATTATTGTAGAAATGTCTGTTTCTGGGAAGCGGCTGTGGCTCAATCAGTGGGGCTCCCGTTTGCCATGTGGGGGGCCCCGGGTTCGGTTCCCGGGGCCTCCTGGTGAAGGCAAGCCCGCCCGCATGGCGTGGTTGACTGACCCAGCGAGCACGGGCAGCAAGGGGGGGATGGATGAATAAATAAATAAAATCTTTAAAAAAAAAAAAAAAAAAAAAAAAAAAAGAAATGTCTGTTTCTCCCTTCAGTTTTGCCAGAGTTTGTCTCATATATTTTGGGGCACCCTGGTTAGGTGCGTAGATATTTATGAATGTTATATCTTCCTGGAGGATCGTCCCTTTTATTAATATATAATGGCCTTCCGCATCTCTTATCACTTTTTTGCATTTGAAGTCTGTTTTGTCTGATATTAGTATAGCTACCCCTGCTCTTTTCTGTTTACTATTCGCGTGGAGTATCCTTTTCCAACCTTTTACTTTCAGGCGGCTTGTATCCTTGGGTCTGAGGTGAGTTTTTTGTAAGCAGCATATGGATGGCTCATGTTTTTTTATCCATTCTGTCAGCCTGTATCTTTTTTTTTTTTTTTTTTTTTTAAAGATTTTATTTATTTATTCATTTATCCCCCCCTTGCTGCTTGTGCTCGCTGGGTCAGCTAACCACGCCGTGCGGGCGGGCCTGCCCCCACCAGGAGGCCCCAGGAACAGAACCCGGGGCATCCCATATGGCAAACGGGAGCCCCACTGATTGAGCCACAGCCGCTTCCCAGCCTGTATCTTTTGATCGGGGAATTTAATCCATTCACATTCAATGATATTACTGAAAATGCACTATTTATTTCCTCCATTTTATTCTGTGGTTTTCATATGTCATCTTATTTTTGTCTCTCTTTTTACTCTTTTGGTTATCCTTTCTGCTTTTCTTTCTTCTATACTCTCCTCCAAGCCTCTCTCTCCTGTCTTTTTCTTTCAGGTTCTAAGGCTTCCTTTAGTATTTCCTGGAAAGGTGGATTCTTTTTTGCAAACTCTCTTAGTTTCTGTTTGTTTGTGAATACTTTATATTCACCTTCATATTTGAAGGACAGTTTTGCTGGATAAAGAATTCTCGGCTTGGGAAGTGGCTGTGGCTCAATCAGTGGGGCTCCCGTTTACCATATGGGAGGCCCCAGGTTCGGTTCCCGGGGCCTCCTGGTGAAGGCAAGCCCGCCCGCACGGCGTGGTTGGCTGACCCAGTGAGCACAAGCAGCAAGGGGGGGATAAATGAATAAATAAATAAAATCTTAAAAAAAAAGAATTCTCGGCTGGCAGTTTTTCTCTTTCAGTTTCCTAATTGTATCATACCACTGTCTTCTCGCCTCCGTGGTTTCTGAAGAGAAATCTGCACTAAGTCTTAACTGGACGTCCTTTGTATGTGATCGTTTGCTTCTCTCTTGCTGCTCCGAGAATTTTCTCTTTATCTTTTACATTTGACATTCTGAATAATATGTGTCTTGGCGTAGGTCTATTTGGATTTATTCTTATTGGGGTACAGTGTGCTTCTTGGACATGTAAGTTCATTTCTTTCGTGAGAGTTGGGAAATTTTCAGCTATTATTTCCTCAAATACTCTTTCTGCCCTTTTCCTTTCTCTTCTCCTTCTGGAACTCCCATGACACGTATGTTCTTGCGTTGTGTTGTCATTCAACTCTCTGAGCCCCTGCTGAATTTTTTCCATTCTTTTCTCTCTCTGTTCTTTTCTCTCTTCAATTTTAGCTGCTCTGTCTTCAGTATCACTTATTCTTTCTTCTTTCATTTCGAGTCTGCTGTTGTAGGCTTCAAATGTATTTTTGACTTCACCTATTGTGTCTTTCATTCCCATGAACTCCGTTACTTTTCTGTTCAGTGTTTCAAATTCTTCTTTGCGTTCCCTCAATGACTTCTTGATGTCATTGATCTCTTTAACTATATTCTCTTTCATCTCATTAATTTGATTTTGGAAATTTGTGCTCATCTCACTGATTAGTTCTCTCAAATTCTGCATCTCTTCTGGGACTTTGCTGTATTCCTTTTCTTGGGCCATGTCTTCTATTTTCTTAGTATGGCTCATAATTTTTTGCTGGTGCTTAGGCATCTGGTTAGTTTGTATTTTACTTAGATGCTCTACCTCTTTCTCTTTTATGGGGTTTTAGTGGCAGGAGGCTGTGAGTTACCACAGCTCTTTGATTTTTGCCTCAACCTTTATTGTTAGGATTGTTCTGCTGGTTGCTCAAAACTGGGCACTGGACCCAGTAATTGGTTGTAGAGTCGTTTCCTAGGGCCTTGGGCAGGGAGACTATAGAGGCCAGGAAAAACCTCTCTTACTTATTAATTTTCTTATGTGCACTTCCTTGGCCTGCCAGGAGATGGCGCTTGTTGGCAGCTCTCAATTCAATGCCTGGTCGGAGCGTATTTGTTGTGACACAGGCCAGATCAATGTGATGGAGCTTCCTGTCTGGGGGCTAGAGCCCTGTGATTCAAACTTTCTGAGACAGTTCTCCAGAGTTCTCTCGTAGCGCCCCCCTTTTCCCAGCTAGGAAATATTTCCACTCCCCTCTGAGTCCTCAACAATCAGTCCCTGTTAGTAGAGGAGGAGATTGGGAGGTTTGTATATCTTTAGCCCCTTGCAGGCTCCAAGGCAAACAATGGCGCAGCCCCACCCAGCCTGGAAGGGCTCTCGGGACAGGGCAGACCAAACCTGGGAGTCCAAAGCAGGGTCAGCCCCAGGCTCTCTCTCCCCTCTCCCGTGGAGTCCTCAACAATTAGTCCTGGCTAGAAGAGAGGGAGTTGGGAGGGTCGGATTTCTCCAGTCCTTTCTAGGCTCCCAGGGCAAACCGCCGTGTGGAAGGGTCCGTGGGGCTTCGCAGCCCAAATTTCAGGTCAGAACCTGATCAGCCTAAGGCTGTGTCCCTCTCTCTCCCCTTTCCGGGAGTGGCAGATCCCTGAAGCCCCCTTTGTGGTCGCAGGCCCAGAGGCCCGAGACTTCTAAAGAGTGTGGGGGAGGGTGCCGGCAGCAGCAGAAGCTGCTACTTGCAACTCACGGTTCTGTTGTCACGATTTCCCTCTTCTGACCCTCTCTCTTCTGGGTGGTGTGCAGCCTTCACCTGCTGTCCTAAACCCTAGAAGATCTTTTTCGGGGCTGTTTCCACTTGTCCTCTAGCTATTTTTCTGGAGAAGAGATTCCTGGGTCTTACTAGTCCGCCATCTTCCCGGAAGTCCTCCTCCTGTGAAATCTTTGACACAAAAGCCCACACTCATCCTGTGAATGTGTCTTTAAAAAAAGGAAGCTATTTATAATTTCCACAACCTTTAGGCGTATGGTAAAGTTAATTTGCCAGTCTTCCCCTGGGCTTGGTCCTCTTGCTTGAACTTTTTTTTCTGGAGGAGGGGGTCCAGCTTTCGGATTATTCTCAGCACAGGCTAAGCAGTTCTGAGCTACTCTCTGCATGGTCCTTTCCACTTTTGGTCCTACAATGCAATCTTTCAGCCATTGGTGCATGGTTTTTTGACAAACCTACCAAGTCCTTGTAACAGGACAAAACAGCCTCTTCAACAAATGTTGGTGGGAGAATTGGGTATCTATAACCAAAAGAATGAAAGAGGACCCCTATCTCACTCCGTATACAAGAATCAACTCAAAATGGATCAAAGATCTAAATATAAAAGCCAGGACCATAAAACTGCTAGAAGAAAATGCAGGGAAACATCTTCAAGACCTTGTGGCAAGTGGTGGTTACTTGGACCTCAGACCCAAAGCATGAGGAGCAAAAGGAAAAGTAGAGAAATGGGACCTCCTCAAAATTAAACACTTTTGCACCTCCCAGGACTTTCTCAAAAGGGTGAGAAGGCAGCCGACTCAATGGGAGAAAATATTTGGAAATCTCTTCCTGGGCCTTCTGCTGTGTCTAATGGAGACTCCTCTCCTTCCTCACATATCTGCTTCTCTGTGTGTTTACTTCCCAGGCTCCAGGATCAACACACAATAATATCATACTGCCACACTCCACCCTCTGAATTCCAAAAAGACATTACAATATACTAAAAACCTTATTTCAGTAGCAATACTAAGTACAAAATCATATCACAATCAGTTTATGAAAATACAGTTTGTCTTGGGGCAAAATCCCATCTGCTGTAGACCTCTGAAACGTATGAAACCATTTATTTGCTTCTAATACACAAATGGACAAAGGATAAACATTTTCATTACCATGAGGAGAAATTGGGAGGGAAACATGAGCCATGGTTCCACAACAGTTCAGTAAACCTGCAGGGCATCCTCCATTCGATGTTGAAGACTGAGAGTCTTTCTTAAGATGGTGGTTTCTTCTCTCTGGGCCTTATGGGGACCCACCCTTTCCACAGGCTTGCCCAACGGCCAATTTCTTGGTTCCACCCTCATCAAGCATCTGGGTGGCGACCAAGCTCCAAACCTTATCCTCCAAGAGTGTTGGGGTGATCGCCACACTTTGCCCAATCTTTGGGCTAGAGTTTTAACCCCCCTAGTACAGTGAAGTGAAGACAACATCCTCCCTAACTTTTGGCATACAGGCCCAACCCTCTCAGAGCTATGAGTTGGTGACCTGGTCTTCCTTAATCCATGGGGTATAAGCCCACCCCTCTCAGACCTATGGGGCGTCAACCTCAACTTCCCTAATCCCCAGGGGATGTGCTCCACTCTCTCTGTACCCTGAGGCAGCAAAACTCTCCCTGAACATTGGGCAGGAACATCCACCCTCTTCAACTCAGGGTGAGGGCAAACTCACCCTCTCTGTATACATGGGTTGGGTTCCTCCCTTGGCCCAAGGCGATATCTTAATTCCAGATCTCAGCTTCCGTGGTTTTCCTCTTGAAGTTGTTTCCCCTTCCTTCTCCTCCTTCCATGTCCCTTTTATTCCTGGCTGACAGCGATTTTGTTCATATAACGCTCTCAAAAAGTTTGTTGGTTTAGCATGCAGGATGCAGGGGTCCAAGCCATCAGACAGTAAGACTTTCCACAAGTCTTTCCTAGATAAATGCATTTTCAATCCAATTTTACAAGTTCCAAGTTTAATTAAATCCTCATATGGGGCACTATCATCTGGGTGCTTGATTTCCAGAGACTTGGAAGTTCCAGAATCAGTTTCTGTTTCTTTGTGCCCAACAGTTCAGTTTTCAGCTTATCTCTCTCATCTAGCATTTTACTACTAGCTGCAATGAGAAGCCAAGCTGCATTCTCTGAGTTTACTTTGGAAAATTCTTCAGCTAAAGGCCCAGGCTCACCATTTTCAAATTCTGCTTTCCATAAAACATCAGGGGTCAATCTTGCTAAGTTCTATGAGACTTTAAGACACGGGTCACCTTTCCTCCAGTTCCCAATAATAGTTTCATCATTTACTTCTAAGACCTCATAAAAATTGTCTTTAGAGTCCATATTACTATCAACAGTCTCTTCAAAGCACTGTAGGTCTTTTCTACCAAGCATCTCACAGTTCCTCCAAAAATACCCTTTACCCATTTATAAAACTGTTCCAGCAATTTGGTAATTGCAAAACCACTACTCCACGTGTGGTACCAAATTCTGTATTAGTCAGCCAAAGGGCTGCTGATGCAAAACACCAGAAATCTGTTGGTCTTTATAAAGGGTATTTATTTGGGGTAGAAGCTTACAGTTACCAGGCCATAAAGCATAAGTTACTTCCCTCACCAAAGTCTATGGCCACATGTTGGAGCAAGGCAAACTGCCAATGTTTGCCATCGTTCAGGTTTCCTGGTTCCCTCTCTTCCTGGGTTCGTTTCTCTTCAGGCTCAGCTGCTTTGCTCGCTCCACAAGGCCAGCTGTAGACAATCAGGCAAACTGCTCTTCTCCCTTCCTGAGCCTCTGCCATGTCTAATGGAGTCTTCTCTCCTTCCTCACGTAGCTGCTTCTCTGTTTACTTCCTGGGCTCCAGGATAAAAACTCAACTAATTCCTGTGCCTTGTTGTTTTCTCTGTGAGTCCCCACCCACCAAGGGAGCGGGAACTCAATGTCCTACTGACGTGGCCCAATCAAAGCCCTAATCATAATTTAATCAAGTAAAAGTGAAACCTCTGAATTCAATACAACCTAAGGGTATCAGTTGCCCAGAGGAGCAGAGCAGTTTACAAACATCATCAGTATTTCTTTTTGGAATTCATCAATAATATCAACCTGCCACAGGTATGTTCTTCCTAAATCTATACAGGTTAACTGATCAAATAAGCTAGCCTTATATCTACTAGATATTTAAAATTATGAAAAATGTAAACTTGTGTTTAATCAAATTGAGTTGTTATTATTCTGACAACCTATATTTCAAGAGTTATTGTGCTTGTAGGCTGTTGGCTTGAAGATAATTTCCAAGATCTTTTGGGGAACTTAAGTATGTAAGGTTTGTAGGATGCATTTTTTTTTTTTTTTTTTTTTAAAGAAAAAGAGAGTAGTTTGTTCTAAAGTAAATTGGTTGTTGCTGAATGAGAAATAGGGAAGTGTAGGGAAGAACCTGAATGGATGTAAAGTTGTTGGTTTGTGGAAATTAATTTTATTTGTCATGATCAATGATGAATAAGGCTTAATAGATTTATTTATAAGGTTTTAAAAAAGTGTTTATACCAAACAGTATATTCATGCAAAACTGGAATTTGGTTTTCTTTCTGTTAAAATAATGACATTTTCTTGGATTATTGGTCTGCTCTTAGTAAGAAGTTACAAAAGTTTTTTCTTAACCATCTGAGTTATCTGCCTAGAATAATTATCAGAATAATATCCTCACTGATATTTATATTGGCCTTATCATTCTTTATTGTTTAAGGGAACAGGTTTTCTCACTTTTACAGGAATGTTGTTTTTGTTTGCTTTTTCTTTTTCACTATTACGTTACCTCTTTAAAAATCTTTTATTGCCACTTTGGTTAAATAGGTAACCAACTATTAGTGACCTGTGATCCAATTTAGCCAAGTGTTTACACCTCCTGGCGATTTTTGACATTTTGCCTTCTCAAAATCAAACCCAAAAGGATCCTTTTTATCTCAAACTGTGTTTGGAATTCTCCAGAAGGCCCCTGGAAAATCAGAAAGGATTTTTTCATTCACCTTATAAAACGAGAGGTGCTGGAAATAGGTTCATTTGATATATTACAGTTGCACAGAAGTGTCAAATTAAAGGGCTTTTCTGATCCTCTGCTGGTTGAATTTGTTTGGGCAAAATGTTCCTGCCATACACATGCAGAGGTTATATGAGCCTAGAGCGGGGGCTCCGCCACGTCCTGACGCGCGTCTGCGGGTGGGGGGCCCGGCGCTGGGGGAGGCGGGGCCAGGCAGGGAGGGGCCCGGGGGCGGGGTGCACCCGAGGTGGGCGGGGGGCGCCGGGCGGGGGGCGCCGCTCTGGCTCTGCCCCTGGAGCGCCCTGGGCGCGCGCCGCGCTCAGGCTGCCGCGGCTCTCGGCTCTGCTGGCGGCGCGCGGGGCTCAGCCTCCCGAGTTTGCTTCTGGAGCTGGCGGGGTAAGGCCGGGGCGCCGGCGGCGGCCTTTCCCCTCCGCCTCTGCGGCCGGGAGGGTGCGGGAGCCCGGAGGAGCCGCGGGGTCCACTAGAGAAGGGCCGGGGGCAGATGGAAGCCGGGAGGCCCAAGGGCTGCCTCGGGGAAGCGGGGCCGAAGGTGCCGAGAGCCGGAGGTGGCACTGCCGGGGCCGCGCACACAGCGCTGGGGCCTGCGAATCGACTGAGCGCGCCCATTTCACGGACCAGGGAAACTGAGGGCCAGAGAAGTCACATCAGTTGGGCAGTCAGTGACAAAACCACAGGCTTGAGCGGGAAGAGGCGCACGGCTCCTACCTCCGCGTGCCGCGGGTTCCCCGCCCGTGAAATGCTCGCTGGAGACGCCCTGGCGTTAGAAAGTTTTGTTTCTTCGGATTCAGAGCTGGAGAGGTCCTGGAGGGAGAGGAGGAGGGGTGCGGGGTGGCTGTGGGCCGCGTCCGACAAGCAGGCAGGAGTCCAGGGTTCGGGGAGACAGGCCCTCAGGACCCCGGGGTGGGGGGCTCCTAAACCTTGGTCGGGAGGCCTAGAATTCATGGGGAAACAGCTCATGGAACCGCGCTCCCGGCGAGGCCTGGCCCTCCCGCCGTGCTGCTAGGCCGCCCGGTCCCCCTTGTTATCACTCCGGCGGCTCTGAGACCTGGCCCAAGCCAGACAGGGGCCACACCCTGTAAAGGACAGCCAGGGTGGCTGGATCGCGGGATCCCGGGAAAGAAAAGACGAGAGAGGAGAACAGGGAGACCTCGCGTGCGGGTCTGCCCTGGTGCGTCCGGACCTCGAGAGGCTTCGGGGTGGACGTTCCCAGAGAGGCTGGGCGTGTGGGAGTGGGATTTAGGGCTGGCGCAAAGGATCGGCTGCAGGGATGCCCGGGGCGTGGGATGAGGGCGGACAGGATTCCCCAAAGTTTGGAAATCCAGGGAGAGGGCCTTGAGCTGGGAAGGATGAGACAGACGGCGGCGGACAGCTGCCTCCCCAGGCCCCTAAGGGGCTTCAGCCCACCGCCTACCTTTCCACCATTTTTGCCCCGTTGCTTTAAAATGCAGACCCAGCGCGAGGACGGGTTTGGAGCGCTGCTGGCCGTCAGGCTGTCCGGGGGCGTCGGGCAGGCCCTGCCCGGGGGCTGGGAGGCCCGGGCCAGCTCCTGCTCCTGGGCTCCGGGCAGCCCAGCTGGAATGCGGGGTGGGGGGGGGCTTGCCCGGGATAACAGCAGTTTGTTACCTTGGTTACCACTTCTCCAGTGCTTTTTGTGCCAGGCACTGCATTGTTTGCATTATCTCATTGACTGTTAGGAGCCTTAGGAGGTGTCACCTTTATCCCAGGCAAATGGGAAACCACTTGCTCACCAGGCTTGTGGTGGAACTGGACGCCCCCCAGCGATCCTGGCTCTTTTCCTGCTGACCCCTCCTCCCCTTCCCCACTTCCTGCTCTGACTGGCTCTTGCCGCCCTCTGGTCTCACGATCCTGGGGGTTGGAAGACTGGACAGTAGCCCCCTCCTCCCCCTCTCTCTTCCCGAGCTCCCCTGGGTGACCTCCAGCTGGGGTGGCCACTGTGGGAAGATGGGGGCCCAGGGGGGCAGTGCAGGCCTGACTGGCCCTAGTGGGCCATGCCTGCCTGCCCACCCCCACCCCCCACCTGGGCAGGTGGCAGCCCAGTCAGAGCAGAAGGATCCCAAGGAATTCCCGTCAGAGGACAGCACCTGCTAGAGGCCCTGCTGTCTCCTCAGAGGTCAGAGAGGCTCAGAGACACAACTGCCCCATGTCCTCTTTGGTTCTGAGTTGAGAAAACTTAACTCAAAACCCGTTTTGAGAGAACTGGACTAAGTTGCGCGTGGACTGTCTCTTGATGCCGGGGAATGGTGTGTAGCTGGTCAGTGTGATAATGGCATTGGTTACAAAGTCACTGTATTTTAGAGATGTCTCCTGAAGTGCGTAGGGTGAATGACATGTCTGGGATTTGCTTTAAAACATTTCAGCAAAGAAAAGGAGAAGGGGATGGGGATAGATGCAGCAAATGTTGCAAAATATTATTTGTTAATGCTAGTCAGGGGCGATTTGGGCTCGTCATGCTGTGTTCTCTGCTTTGCGTGCATGTTTGAGTTTTCACAGTTTAAAATGATTGCTTCCTTTTGTGCCTCGATCGGCACCTGCGTGTGCGTGCTGAGTCAGCCCCTTGGGGAGGCACATCCAGCCTTGAGAATCCCCTCGGTTCTCTGGGGAGAAAAGACAATTACCTAAGAGGAGGGGTCCCCTGTTAGAGGGGCCCAGGGAGTGGACACACCTGGGCTGAGTCCTTAGGAAGGAGGAGAAAGGGATACAAGGGGCGGGGGCGGTGCTTCACCAAGAGTCTGGAGGCTGCCCCTGAAAGCCGGTCGTGGGGGGTCGTGGGGGGTCGTGGGGCTTGTGCCTCAGCCCAGAGGGAGCCTGGAGAGCTGGGGGCAGCCAACACCTAGGACGCAAGCACCGCGCAGGTCATCGGTTCTGTTGCCCCCATTTTACAGGCCTGGGGAGGTGAGAACTGACCGGTGCTGCTGTGAGCCTAGGCCTGCTGGCTCCAGGAGAGCTCAGTAGTTGAACTTCCCCGCAGGAGGCACAGACCTTCCCAGGGCCACAGCCGGGTTTGAAGGTGGGTAGGAAGGGGAAGGGCTGGCTGGGCCTGCACCAAGTGCTATCTGTGTAACCATCAGGAGCTGGTTACCTGCCAGCTGCTCCCGTGTTGTTTTGTTTTGTTTTTTTGAGGTACCGGGATTGAACCTCGTATGTAGGAAGCCGGCGCTCAACCACTGTGCCGTGTTGGCTTCCCTGAGGGTTTTACCGTTTGTTTTGGTGGTTGTGTTTTTGTTCCTTTTTATTTTTCAAGAGGCACCGGGAACCAAACCCGGGACCTCCCGTGTGGGAGGCGGGCGCTCAACTGCTCGAGCCACCTCCGCTCCGCTGCTCCCGTTTTCACTCTTACCCCGGCAGACGCCCCACACAGGTTCGTGGGTGGAGGGGATGGGGCTCCGCATCCTGCCCCGCACGTGCGCCCTGCCGCGTCCTCCCGCGGGCAGGTGGCCCTGAGTTTGGGGCTGTCGGGCTCAGCTTGGCCCCGGCCGCCCGAGTCTGAGCCCGAGGGAAGCCCCGCCGCGGCCGCCCCGGCCAGGAGGGAGCCCGTGGGTCCTACTTCTCCCCAGACCTCGGAGCCGCCCCCAGCCCCACCCATGGGCCTCGTCCTCCGCAGCGCGGGGCCTGCCCGGCCTGGGCTGAGGCCTCTGCCCCCGCGAAGCCCCTGGCACGTGTGCTGAGGCAGGAGACCCCGCAGACCCCTCGCAGGCTCGCGCGACGGCGCCGCGTCCGTGCCCTGCTGCCACGTGGGCGCTCTAATGCGGCGTTTCTGCAGATTGCGAGGGGCGCTGACAAGGGCGCGCGCGGTGAAGACTCCGTGGCCTTCTTGCATCTCTCCCCCCCAAAAAAAAAAAGCTGCCCCCCGGGCGAAGGGGGGTTTGTTCACCCCCCAGCCCCCCCGAGGCCGCTGAGATGAAAGCGCCTGCTGGGGGTGGGGGCGGGGGTGGGGGGCAGGAAGGGACTCCATTCTGCAGGACCGGAGCCGGCAGGAGCGTTTGCTTGTCCCCCGCAGCCCCCAGGGAGCCTGGCTGGCTTTGGGGGAAGCGATGGGTTCTCTGCTGTGGGGACCCCTGGGAGGAGACCCCGGGCCAAGTGAGGCCTGACCAGTCAGAGAAGGGAGGGGCTGGGAGCAGAGCCCACCCTGCTCCTGCCTCCTTCCTCAGACCCTCTCCTTCTCCACCCCCTGCTAAGCTGAAAACGGACCCCTGTGAGAACTGAGACCCGGGCAGGCCCATCCTGACCGGAACATGCTTGTTACAGCGAGTTTGCTGCTGCCAGTTCCCGGCTTAGAAACTAGAGACGGTTAAATCCAAGTAGTGCCAGAGGCTCGGGTTCACCCTGGGGTTGGAGGCCGGGGCTGGGACCCATTCCCTCCTGTCTCGTGGTCCAGACGGGGTGAGGGCAGGGCAGAGGGATTTAGGCACAGCTTTGGGGGGGTCCTGGCCGGGGAAGGCAGGAAGCTCAGGCCTCTTTCCTGGAGTCTAGTCCCCAGCGTGGTTGGAAGGCCCCGTGCCCAGTGGCCCCTCCAGATACCCCCTTCCTCTTCGCCAGCACCGCCTCCTGTGCCCCAGGACCCCCGTGTTTTGGACTGACTGTCACAGATCGTCCTCTTCTTCCTCGGGCCTTCAGGCAGCTTCTCAGGGTCCAGCGTGTAACAGGCCTTGGCTGCTGTGGGTGGGGTGAGTGAGGGTCAGTGTGCTCCCGCCCCAGGTTCCTGGTTTTCCTCCGGTACCAGTGTTGCTACGGTTACCCACTGCTGACCTGCCTGGAGCACCCCAATCTCATCGCTCAAGGTGACGGGCGGACCCCTCAGTGCCCGCCACACCTGCCCTCACGCCCGGCCTCGTTCTCACCTGGAGACCTCCTCTTTGGGATGCCATCCTCCTCCTCCTCTGCGTCTTCCATTCTAAGGGACGTGAAGCAGGCTGCCCCGCACTTGGCTGTGTATCCTTTGCGATCTGAGAATCAGGAAGGTCGTTTGCTAATAGGGTTCGCATCGCCAAGTGGGGTACGCCACAGGTGTTTTTTTTGGTCCAATTTAAAAGGAAACGTAAATGCAGGACTCCATGGGAGCAAGTCTGATCTACACAGAGGAGAGCTGCTGTGCCTCGCGGCCCCTCTCAGGACAGGGCGCTGGGCGTTTTGCCCTCAGGAAGCGGCATGTGGACGGGGCTGAGCAGCCCAGAGCCACCGTGCCCGGCCCCACTCGCGTCCTCAGACCTTCCTTCCCCGGAAACGCCCTGCAGTGCCAAGCGAGAGTAAAGCGCTGATGGCAGTGGAAGTCCCTGGCCTTCAGCACTGTGCTGCCAGCGGGCGCCCGTTTCCCGCTCACGGCTAGGGTGGGCTCCCGTGGGCTTGTCCAAAGGTGAGCACCAGGCTCCTGGTCAAGGGCATCAGACGGAAGGCGAAGCCTTCCCACGCCAGCGGCGCCAAGGGGCCGGGCCCAGCGCAGATGTGCCCCGGCGGGCTGCTCCCAGGGCGCTGGGGAGGCTCCCCGTCGCCTCGCTGCTTGAATACTCACTCGACACTCTTCAGAAAGCCGCAAAGCCTTCCACGTGGCAGCACTGAATCCTGTAACATCTGTGAAAAGGCGTCAGCTTTCATTCCTGCTCTAAATTTTATTATTTCTTTTCCTTTGCTCACTCTGGATTTAATTTGCTCTTCTTTTTCTAAGTTTAGATGTTTGATTTTCGCCCTTTTCTCATGTATGTATTCAGTGCTATTGATTTCCCTCTAAGCACTCTTTTTGCTGCATCTCATGAATTCTGATTAGTTATATTTTCACTTTCAAGTAGTTCAAAATATCTATTATTTCCCTTGAAATTTGTGTCACTGCTCTCAGGTCTTCTGGGTCTATACCCAGTAATGGTATTGCAGGGTCACATGGCAAGTCTATATTCAACTTCTTTAGGAACTGCCAAACAGTCCTCCACAGTGGCTGTACCATCCTGCATTCCCACCAACAGTGAAGAAGTGTTCCTATCTCTCCACATCCTCTCCAACACTTGTAGTTCTCTGTCTTTTTAATAGTGGCCATTCTGATGGGTGTGAAATGATACCTCATTGTAGTTTTGATTTGCATTTCCCTAATCATGAGTGATGTTGAGCATTTCTTCATGTGTTTTTTTGCCATTTGTATTTCTTCTTTGGAGAAATGTCTAGTCAAGTCTTTGGCCCATTTTTTAATTGGGTCATTTGTCTTTTTATTGTTGAGTTGTAACATCTCTTTATATATCCTGGATATTAAACCCTTATCAGATATGTGATTACCAAATATTTTTTTCCATTGAGTTGGCTGCCTTTTCACCCTTCTGACAAAGTCCTGTGAGGTGCAAAAGTGTTTAATTTTGAGGAGGTCCCATTTATCTACTTTTTCTTTTGTTGCACGTGCTTTGGGTGTGAGGTCCAAGACACTACCACCTACTACAAGGTCTTGAAGAGGTTTCCCTACATTTTCTTCTAGTAGTTTGATGGTCCTGGCTTTTATATTTAGATCTTTGATCCATTTTGAGTTGATTCTTGTATAGGGGGTGAGATAGGGGTCCTCTTTCATTCTTTTGGTTATAGATATCCAGTTCTCCCAGCACCATTTGTTGAAGAGACCGTTTTTTTTTCCTGTCAGCGTGGGCTTGGTAGGTTTGTCAAAAACCAGTTGATGGGGGTTGGATGTGGCTCAACTGGTTGGGTGTCCGTCTCCCATATGGAGGGACCCGGGTTTGATCCCCGGGACCTCCCGGTAAAAAAAAAAAGAACCAAAAACAAAAACAATTGACTATATAGGTAAAGGTTTATTTCTGGATTCTCAATTCTATTCCACTGATCGATGTGTCTATCTTTATGCCAGTACCATGCTGTTTTGACCACTGTAGCTTTGTAATATGTTTCAAGGTCAGGCAGTGAAATTCCTCCCACATTGCTCTTCTTTTTTAGAATGCTTTTCGCTATTCGGGTGCACTTACCCTTCCAGATGAATTTGGTAATTGCCCTCTCTAATTCTGTAAAGTAAGCTGTTGGGATTTTGATTGGTATTGCATTGAATCTATAAATCAGTTTGGGCAAGATTGACATCTTCATGATATTTATTCTTCCAAACCATGAACACGGAATGTCTTTCCATTTGTTTAGGTCTTTTTAAATTTCTTTTAGCATTGTTTTGTAGTTTTCTGCATATAGGTCCTGTACTTCTTTGGTTAAATTAACTCCTAGGTATTTGAGTCTTTTTGTTACTATTGAAAATGGAATTTTCCTCTGAATTCCTCCTCAGGTTGTTCAGTACTAGTGTACAAAAACATTACTGATTTTTGCATGTTGATCTTATATCCTGCCACTTTGCTGAACTCATTTATTAGTTCAAGTAGCTTTGTTGTGGATACTTCAGGATTTTCTAAATACAGGATCATGTCATCCGCAAACAGTGAGAGTTTTACTTCCTCTTTTCCTATTTGGACGCCTTTAGTTTTTTTGTCTTGTCTAATTGCCCTAGCTAGAACTTCTAGTACAATGTTGAATAACAATGGTGACAGTGGGCATCCTTGTCTCGTTCCTGATCTTACGGGGAAAGCTTTCAACCTTTCCCCATTGAGTATGATGTTGGCTGTGGGTTTTTCATATATGCTTTTTATCATATTGAGGAATTTTCCTTTTATTCCTATCTTTTGAAGTTTTTTTTAATGAAAAAAGGATGTTGGATTTTGTCGTATGCCTTTTCTGCATCTATTGAGATGATCATGTGGGTTTTTCCTTCAATTTGTTAATGTGGTGTATTACATTGATTGATTTTCTTATGTTGAACCAGCCTTGCATGCCAGGAATAAATCCCACTTGGTCGTGATGTATAAGTCTTTTGATATGCTGTTGGATTCGATTTGCAAGTACTTTGTTGAGAATTTTTGCATCTATGTTCATGAGAGAGATTGGTCTGTAATTTTCTTGTCTTGTGGAATCTTTATCTGGCTTTGGTATTAGGGTGATGTTGGCTTCATAAAATGTGTTGGGTAATTTTTCTCTCCTCTTCAGTTTTTTGGAAGAGTTTGAACAGGATTGGTGTTAATTCTTTTAGAAATGCTTGGTAGAATTCACCTGTGAAGCCTTCTGGTCCTGGACTTTTCTTTGCTGGGAGATTTTTGATGACGGATTCAATCTTAAATGTGATTGGTTTGTTAAGGTCTTGTGTTTCTTGTAGTGTCAGTGTAGGTTGGTTATGAGTTTCTAGAAATTTGTCCATTTCATCCAGGTTGTCTAGTTTGTTGGCATATAGTTTCTCATAATATCCTCTTATGATTCTTTTTATTTCTGTGAGGTCATTTGTAAATTCCCCCCTTTCATTTCTGATTGTATTTATTTGCATCTTCTCTCTTTTTTTCTTTGTTAGTCTAGCGAGGGGTTTGTCTATTTTATTGATCTTCTCGAAGAACCAGCTTTTGGTTTTGTTGATTTTCTCTATTGTTTTTCTGCTCTCATTTTCATTTATTTACAGAATGCTTTTAAAACAGGAGTTCATCCAGTCAGACTCAGGCTGCCCTGGTGTGGACCAGCTTGCTGGTATTTGGTTCTATGACTTTAGCAATTGTCACTGTCTATCTCAGCTCCCTCATTTAATTAATATTACTAGTTAAATTACTACTTTTTTTTTTTTTTTAATTTTTTAAGATTTTATTTATTTATTCATTTATCCCCCCCTTGCTGCTTGTGCTCGCTGGGTCAGCTAACCACGCCATGTGGGTGGGCCTGCCTTCACTAGGAGGTCCCGGGAACCGAACCCGGGGCCTCCCATATGGTAAACGGGAGCCCTACTGATTGAGCCACAGCCGCTTCCCAAATTACTACTTTTAATTACTAGTTATAATAACTACAGCCTGTTGACCACTACTATTGTGTGTTACTACACATTTTTGTCCCAAGGAATGTTAATTCCATTTTACAGACAAGCAAACTCAGGTCGAGAGATGGGAAATGACTTGCCAAGGCCATGCCAGAGACACGCGCTGTGCCCACACCTTCCGAATCAGTCAGATTTTAGCAGAATCTTTCCCATGTACACATTTGGTTTGTATCTCTGTGGTCTTGGTTTGTTTCCAGGAGACTGGAAGGTTCTGGGCTTGGGGCTGGGAATTAGAGCTGGCAGCAGCCGCACTGTTGTCCCCCTTGACACTTGACAAGGTTTTTATCGTCTTGGTTTGTCCTCACTCTGCAGAAGTGGATCATAGACCTGGCCATGGTAAGTTTTTCACTGGGAAGAGAAAGTTTGTGAAATGCCATGTGTCCTCTCTCTCCTCCCCATGCTGTCTGTCCTAGAAAGAACTTTATAGATCAGATGTGAAAGTGCAGTGCTGTCCAAATATTAGAAGACATTACTGTCATTTAAACATGTGGCAAACTTTTTTATTAAATTTTTTGGAGCTGCAGAGGACCAGATTGGGGAGATGGTTAACAGTTGAAGAGTAAGACCTGGCTGTAAGTCAGAGAGCTGCTTATGAGGCTCACAGTGATATGTTGGCCATATACATTTTACCTTCTGACTTGGCCACCAAACATTTTATTCCTCCTTGGAGTTATTTGGATAAGGGCCAACAATTTCCATCAAGTTAGAATGGGAGGCACTTGAGCACACTACTCAGCCTGGTGACTGTGGCGAACATTTACACCCCGTGAAAAAAAGAGAATCCACTAATGGTTACAAATCCCTGCCTGCTGTATCCGAAATCAGGAATTCTTTCCCTCCCAGAACACCGTGTCTGTGGCCCTTTCTTTGAAAGTGGACTTGATTTGAGCCGCTGGATTCGGGGAGGTTGTGTTTGGGGCTCAGATTGTCATGCAGCAGTGAACTGTCATCCCCACAGAACGTTATTCTGGAATGTTGTGGTTCAGGCTCATAAGGAATATGGCCTAAAGGTCGAAGGCTTCAAGTTTTGTTTGTTTGCTTGTTTCTTCTGTGCCATTATCAGGGGTCTGTTGCCGCCTATTTTGTTGTTATGATATTCTTTAACATTTGCTTCTGTTTATTCCTTCACCAAGCATGGCTCTGTGCTTTCTGCATTCATGGTTCCTCTTCATGCATGTGTCTACTCGGAGGCGGGCACTGGGCCTCGAGGAACAAGGTGGCTGATGCTGAGGGCCGTGGAAACACAGGATCGGAGGAGCCCGGGCTTGGAAGTTCACACGTCACAGTGCTTGAATTAGTGAAAAACCCATGTTACAGAATGATCGTCATTAAACAGTTCCATTATTTTCAAATGCAAGAACTCTTTCAGACTTAGAAGCTGTTTCCACAGAAGTCCTACATTGTGCTTTAATGGTTAGATAATGTGATAATTCATACTCATAGTTTATTCACAAAAAGATAGGATAGAAATACTTAAAGTTGTTCTCCAAAACAGTTTCGGCACCCCCCTTTCCAGCCTGTTCACACGTCACTGTTTTACAGGAAATCATAATAAACTCCAGTTGGATTGCCCTCAGACTGTCCAGGGCTTGGCCATGGCTGCGATGAAACTACTTAATGATTTTTAAAGGTGGCTTTTCTTTCGAGAGAGAGTGGAGCAGAACAGCTAGCCGATGCATTTCTACGTGGCATCACCCTGCCCAGGAGCAGCTTCTGTTCCGGGCTGTGCAGATTTCATGACTGCCCCTCGCCCTGGCAAGCAGATGAGCACCGGCTGCTGCTGGCCTGGGCCAAGCAGGTCTTCCTCTCCATCCCTACCACCGGTCCAGTCCAGCTTGCCTCGATTGCACAACAGCCTTTCTCCTTAGCCCTCCTGCTGAGGGTCAAGTCCTCCTCTGTGCCTGGCTCCCAGCTCACCTGTCCTTGGGCCGTCTGCCCTTGCTCACCTCCTCTGGAATGGGCTCCCTGCCTTTCTCTTCTCCAGAATTCTTTGTCCAAGTAACCTCTTTCCTCCATGTTATCCTGTGTTCACCTTTATTATCGCATTTGCTAAATTGCATTATTATTAAGGGTTTGTTCATTCGGCAAAGATTTATTGAGTGCCTACCATGAGCCAGACCTGTTCTAGGTGCTGGGGACTCAGCTGAAAACCAAACAGTTCCTCACCTCATGCAGCTTTTATTCTGCTGGGGAGATAGAAAATAAACCTGCTGCTCTTGTCAGGCACACCAGTGCCTTTCACTCACGTGGCTAAATCCAGCAGTCAGCTCTCGTTCCTTGTCTTACTTAACCTCTCTCTAGCATTTGACACTATGCAGCCAGCCCTCCTCCTTGAAACACTGTCTTTGCTCAGCTTCCACTACACCTCATTTTCCTGTTATCCTTTACACCTGATCCTTCCCAGTGGCCTTTGCTGGTTTCTGGTCACCTTGGTGGTTCCTGATCACTTTGGCTCATTCCTAGTCACCTCCGCTGGTTTTTGGTGGCCTTCACGGGTTCCTGGTCACCTTTGCTGGTTCCTGGTCACTTTGGCTAATTTCTGGTGGCCTTTGCTGATTTCTGTTGGCCTTCGCTAGTTCCTGGTGGCCTTCGCTGGTTCCTGGTCACTTGGGCTGGTTCCTGATCACTTTGCTGGTTACTGGTCACTTTGGCTCGTTCCTGGTCACTTTGGCTCATTCCTGGTCATCTCTGCTGGTTCCTGGTCACCTTTGCTGGTTCCTGGTGGCCTCTACTGGTTCCCGGTCACCTTTGCTGGTTCCCAGTCACCTTTGCTGGTTCTTGGTGGCCTCTGCTGGTTCCTGGTGGCCTCCACTGGTTCCCGGTCACCTTTGCTGGTTCCTGGTGGCCTCCGCTGGTTCCCGGTGGCCTTTGCTGGTTCCTGGTGGCCTCCACTGGTTCCCGGTCACCTTTGCTGGTTCCTGGTGGCCTCTGCTGGTTCCTGGTGGCCTTTGCTGGTTCCTGGTGGCCTCCACTGGTTCATGGTGGCCTTTGCTGGTTCCTAGTCACCTCTGTTGGTTCCTGGTGGCCTTTGTGGGTTCCTGGTGGTGTTTGTTGGTTTTAAGTCACCTTTGCTGGTTCCTAGTCATCTCTGCTGGTTTCTAGAGGTCTTTGCTGGTTCCTGGTCATCTTCACTATTCTTGTTTTTCCTGTTTACTCTTTATATTCCTGACCTCTTCAGTATTAGAGGGCTTGCCAGGGCTCTGGATCGACAGCTATGTATATTCAGCCACTGAACTGACTGCTCCGTTTGTGCGACTAATAAGCATCTCAAACTTAAATGTCGGGAAGCAAATGTGGCTCAAGCGATTGAGGTCCTAACCACATGGGAGGTCCCTGATTGGGTTCTCCATGCCTCCTAAAGAAGACAGTGAGCTGGCGTGATGGGCAGGCGCAACAAGCTGACGCAAGAAGAAAAATACGAGAAAACACAACAAAGCAGGGAGTGGAGTTTCCCGGTGCCTCCTAAAGAGGATGACCAAGACAGCAAGCTGACGCAACAAGATGATGTAACAAGAGACACAAGAAGAAAAACATAATGAGACACACAAAAAAGCAGGAAACAGAGGTGGCTCAAGCAATGAGGTGCCTCCCTCCCACATCAGAGGTCCCTGGTTTGGTTCCTGGTGCCTCCTAAAGAAACAAGGAAGACGAATAGACACAGCAAGTGCAAACAATGAGGCGGGTGGGGAGAAATAAATAAATCTGAAAAGAAAACAAAAAAAAAAACCAACTTGTATTAAAATAAACAAACCAAAAAGAACCCCTGATGGCTGGGCTGGGCCCAGCTCATGGTGGCGGGACCATACAGCGCTGCAGGAAATTTCAGGATCACTTATCTTGCCAGGTAATAGTAATTTCTGAAAAACCAGAAATTTACAGATGCAATCTGCCAAAGCTTGATGCTTTGAGTTTGACTGTCAGTTCAAAGCAGCATGACTCTCTCCAGGTTCTACAACGCATTGTCTACATCCCTATATTTTCACTGGGGGGACGGTGACAGGTACGCTTTTGTGGCCATAGCAGTGATTGTCATTCTGAACTTCACATTATCTGCAGCCTGTTAGTTAGCCAAGGAATAGTGAGGATTTGTAACCCTGGTCTCGTCATTAAAACACTTGGACCTGCCTTATGGTTGCCTCTCCTCCTCCTCATCTCTAAGAGTAAAGAAAACTTCAGTTTTGTAATGACCTTTCTTTCCCCTGGATCTGACTAGACTGAGCTCAGAGGTAGTTTCTGTACAGTAGCAACATTATTTCCTTCTCAGCGTTTGGCTTCCATATAGATTTTCCACTTTCCTCTAAACAAAATCAGTGACCCACAGGAATCCCTTCACAGGCAGCATAAGGTCCAGAGCACGTACTCCGGTGCCTTAGTTTCCTCCTCTGAAGCGAGGATGGTGGTGGCTGCCTTATAGGAAGAGCACGTGCTGCGTGAAGTCAGACCCTCGCTAGGCGCTAAGCCTGCCCCGGGGGTCTCCATCGCTGCAGCCCTGAGGGCTCGTTCATGGCGCGCGCCCTGCGGCACTGGCATGAGGTGTGGTCGCCCCCCTTACAGACTGACTTCTTTGGAGCTGACACAGTGACTTTGTTTTCAACATTATACCCTCATTGTCTGGAACACAGAAGTTATAGTTTCCTTTCATCGTTAAAATTCCACAAAATTTTGGGATTAACAAGTTGAAAAAAAAAAAAAAGACTTGCTGTTGTATTCTTTACCACACATAGCTTCACCCTTATACAAGTAGATTATTACTTAACCTGAAAATTTGACTTCAGAAGTGTTCTCAGTACCTGGTGCTCTTTTGCTTTTTAAATAAATGGGCTCCTGACTTCATTTTTTTTCTCCGTAAACAGAATTTATGTACTTTCATTAGTGCGGCCAGTAAGTTTGCTCAACTCCAGTATCTGTGGAAGACGAGGGACTCGGGAGCGGTGAGTGCTCTGACCTGGAGCCTCTCTTCATACACCTGTGCAGGTAAGAAGGCTCAGCTGCAAGGTGTCCACCAAGAACAGTGTGCAGATTTGTGTCCGAGTGTCGATACCTTGAGCAATAACACTTTGCAAATAGCTGTTCTGAAACATCTGTTAAATAAGGGTTTATACGTATCTATGAGGCTGATTTAATCAGACTACTCTCCATTTTCTGCAAGATCTGTACTCCAGTTGTCAGAACATTAGAAGATCTGTTTTATTATAGTCCTCTCTTGCTCTTTGAAAAGCATCACAAGGTTGACTATATTGAACCCATAATTTAAGAACATTTAAATCCACTAATTTTTTAAAAATTCAAATCTTTATGAGGTAACAGATAAAATGAAGAAAACCATGCATTGGCTTTTTAGCATGACTATAATTTGTAAATGGAGTTTTCGTGAGCCATATGGTTTGGTCTCAGCTTGGGAATGTCCACTGTTATGCTATACATAGAGTAAAGCGTTTTAAAAATTCAAGCTATCACATTACGTTCACTGGTTTTAGATACTTTAATTACTCATCATGGTTCTTCTGCCTTAAAAGGCCAGTTTCTCGTCTTTGTGTTATTTAAAATTAAATTTCCCATCCTTGAGTGTGATTTTTGGCTTTAAACTATTGACGTAGCTGTGATAGAAGGGGGCATGTTTTCTGGAATTGCTAAGTAGCTATTTGATTAATTAGCTCCCTAATCTAGCTTCAGGTGCTTTAATTTTAAAATGTTATTGTTTCTTTTAGGAAATCTTGGGAACTTGTAACTGCAGAGATCATGTATATTACATTTCAATCTTTTTTGCATGATTTCAACACTGACTAGATGAAAAACAAACTGGGGGCTGTAATTTTATGGGAAAAAATCAACTGGTGTAAAGCCCAGTGCCCATTTTTGATAGGTTAGGCCAGCAGCGTCAGCATCTGGATTTAGGAGTGAGCGGGATGCGCGTTTTCGCAGCGCCACCCTCGTTTCCTTTAGTTGGTTACCAGGTTCTAGCTCACCGTGGGGCCGTCACTACCATGTCACACTTAACTATTCACATGAAGTCTGTGTGCAGAGGCTTTCTTTAGCAAATCTGGCAACAAAGATTTTTATAAGACTCGGTCCTTGCCCTGCAGGGTGTGGTTTAGTTGGGAGACTGACTGTATAGACAGGCTGCGGGTTTTGGGTTAGGAAAGGTGCGCCTGGAGTTGCAGGCAGTGTGTGTCTAACATTCTGGTCCCTCGTGTGTATTAAAAGTGACCACAGGTGGTCTACCTGTTGACTAAGTTAAATGCTGCACCAGAAAAGTGAATTAAACTAAGCAGTTCTAGTCAGACCCTGAGAAAACCCAAACTCCTTTCGGGGCCTCAGTTTGTACAATATTTGTACAGTAGCTATGACATCAGTAGTAGGATTCAGTGATTTAAAAACTGTTTTTGCTTGGTGCATATAAAGAGTTTATAAATAAAGATGAAAACAAAACATTGTTTTTAAGTAGGAGCCTTTCTTTAAAAGAAGTCTTACCCACAAGTTCAATATGTAAGCAAATTTTTCTAAAGTTGCTTTTTGGGGACGATGAGGGAGTTATGGACTGGCACAGAGTGGAGGGGGAGCTCAGCCTTCCCCGAGCAGCCCTGAGGCAGCTTCTAAAACTGCTTCTGCTCTGACGAGCAGTTCCAAAACCACTGGACTAGGTTATGTGCCTGAATTTTAGATGTTTTATGAAATATACTAATTAGTTTTCTGCACTACCAAAATCTTTCTAGAACAATTAGCATATAAACTGATATATTCCTATATTTAAGAGACATTAACACCAAAACGTCTGAGAAGTTGATATTTATTGAAAATTTTCTTTTACAGCAACAATAGTCACGACTTTAATGACCACCAATGATCTCACGAGTAAGCAAGATCCGCATTTGTCTCCCACTTCCTGAGCTCTGTGCTGTTTGTGCCTGCTGCGTTTGTAACCTGACTGGGTTTGCGAGGCCACCGTGGCTCTCCTGGGTCATGAATTTGCAGCTCGGTAACAGTGGACCTCACTAGTCACCATCCTCTTATGGGCATCTGCTCCTTGCAGGAGATTCTTGTTTTCCTGGGGCTTTCATGCCACAGCAGTAGAGATGGACATGGAAGACACCCAATTAGCTATTTAATGATACTGTGAAATGTAACACAAATAGGGGAACCTGACTCAGTTTGAGGGAGCTGGGAAGATAATTTGAAGACAACAAAGATTTCATGAGAGAGGATGGAGAAGGGGAAGGAGCAGCACGGTGTAAGGGCCCAGAGGAATGAGGACACAGGCTTGGCTCAGGACGCACCAAGTGACAGGAGGAAAGCGAGGCTGGCAGGGGACAAGTCCCCCAGAGCTGCAGGGGGAAGCCCCTGAAGGCTTTCCTAAAGCAGGCGAGTGACAATCATTTGACTCCATGCTCACTGCTTTTTTTATTTTTATTTTTTTATTTTTATTTTTATTATTATTTTTTTCACTGCTTTTTTTAAAAAGGGGTGCTGTGATGGAGAAGAAAAGAAAATACTTTGGTTAACCTCAAAAGACTTTAGTAATTACTTAGGCTGTTTTTAACTACCAAATCAAGCATATATTACTATTTGAGAAATACTGCTCCAGTGGATGCATTTGCTTTTCTCTTCTTTGAGTATGCCTTTGCTCTAATACTTTCTATCAGCTCTGAGAGTAGGATTAAATTTGTTTTTGTCAAAGCATAAACTTTGATCAAATGGGGATGGAAAGGGAGATAGGACAGGATCTTCTCCATAGGATTTAGAGAATTCTCAACAGGAAAGAAGAGCCAAAGCAATTAAAACAAAACAGGTAAATTAAAAATTAAACTTAAAAGATATAGAGCCTTCTGTATCTTTGTGGCATGTGTGTGTATATGTACATACACATACACACGCCACATTTTCTTAGTTATTTCATTGTAACATTCTTCGATATTTGGGCAGTTTTTCAGAATTATAACAGAATGCACTATATAACCTTTAACGGGGAATGTTCTGAGATACCACCCTCTTGAAGACTTAAATGAGTAAACAGATGTTTAAAAAGACCTAACATCATTTGGAGCCAGATTCCTCTAAATCAAGCATTTTAAGATGTTACACATTTTTATCTATCAAGTCAGGCCAGATGGCCATAGTCAGGAGGAGAAAGATCACGTCCCTGTAAAGTTCCACTTTTTTGGGGGTGTGTGAAGCTTTCTTTAGGCTTCTAATTAGAGGAAGTGATTTTGTTCTATAATGCGAAAACTGGTATTTTCAATGTCCTTTCTCCTTTCTTCTGATTTTAGTTCTTATCCGTTTTGTGATCATGCTGGCTTTAAACATATGGGTAACAGCTACAATACTTCACTACCGGAAGACGACCATCCTAAAGACTGAACGACGGATGTACCATTCCTGCACACAAAGTGGACTTTGAATGATTGAAACAAAGGGGGGAAAGCTGCGCTAAACCAACGTCCTTTATAAATTTAGTCAATCTTTCAGAAACTTTGAAGCCGAAGGTATCTTAGACTTGAAAGAGCCACTTGAAACGCGTAACAGTGCCAGTGTCCTCCACCTTCCCTCCCCTCCCTTTCCCCAAATCCATTCTGCTCTTGTGGGGCTTTTTTTTTTTTCTTTCTTTCTTTTTCAATTCTTGGGTGGGGCTGTTTTGGGAAAGCTGTTAGTCCAGAAGCCCATTTGAGGGCCCACTCTGACCTCCTGAGGTCACAACCTAAGTTTTCTTCAGAGAGCTAACATTCTCAGGTTGTGAAATCTTTTAAGAAATAATTCTCTCCACAGCACAACTGAAAATGAAAGGAAGGAATGGGATTTTGCTCAAAGTCACAAGTGGAACTGTGATGAGCGCCTGGCGCACCTCCTCAGGCCACGCAGCCAGGCACCACAGCGAGCACGAGCGGCACTGGCTTGAGCTTGTATACCAGGATAGTCTGACCTCACACCGTGCCTGTAATTCCCAACAAAAGGTCCTATAAACTAGACCCGTGAAGACACAATTTCAACAGACTTTGATTGAACCACAATGCTGCCATTTCTAAAAGAGCCACACCTATGCAATTATCATCACTGGAATTTGGTACAAAATACAGCTGACCTGGTCCAGGTTACGTCTTTTGAAAATATATTCAGTAAAGGGTATTGCTAGATTCTGCCCAATCCTTATGAAATATGGTATCTTCTTCTAAACACGTTAAGACCATTGTAAACTCTATTTTCCTCTAACTCTGCAAACTATAACATTTTAAAAAGTAATCTTAAACAAAACTAATCTTCCTCTTATAACTGAATGACATTATTATATCCAGTAAATAAATGATCTTTATTATAAATGCTGTTTCCTGTGTAAAATAAACTTTCATATTTTGAAACCTACCGAGTTAAAATCTTAAAACTGTCAAATTGTTTTAATATCATTAATCTTAAATTATGCAAGGTGCAGTTTCAAAATATAAACTCTGGTTTTCACTTTAGAGCTACTGTTGGGGACCAGAAGGAAGAGAAACATGGCATCTAAAAATAAATCATTCATTCTGGAGTTGTTTAAACCATAGTTGTCATTTTGAAAAACCAAGTAGGAAGCCGGGGTAGCTCAAGTGGTTGAGCCACCTGCACAGTCCATACAAAGTCCCTCGGGTTCAATCCTCAGCCCCCCAGTTCCTTTAAAAAACAAAACAAAAATAAAACAAGTAAATCTTCTCTCATAGGCAGTTCGTAATCTGACCATAAGTATAAATACAAATAATGTGACTTTGTTTTTATTCCAATAAATACTTTATTTAGACATAAACATTTGTTAGTACTTTATTTTTAGGAGTTTAAAGCAACTCCTTTGAGAACATACTGCCTTAAGTGAAGAATTCTCCATTTTTCCTCTTGGGGGAGGGAAAGGAACAATTTGAGTTATTTCAGGTATTGAACACACATGTGCTCTCACAACAATCCCATCAGGTAAACACCCATTTTACAGATGATGAAATGGGTTAATATTGAACGAACCACCCAAGTTCAGATAACTAATAAGTGGCCTGGGAAAGAAACCTGATTACCAGAGAAAAGCTCTTTCTAGAAAACACCTATCAGCACACCATTCCTGACAAAACTGTCCCCTTACCTCCTTCCCCATCCTTACAGACTCGGGTGACATTTAGGCCTGTATGCCCTTTACAATACCCAAATCAAACCAGAGAAAGGCTCCTTTTTGACTTCTGTTTTACATTTTTCCATGAACAGGGCACAAGAATCATAAGGCTGTAATCTTAGTTATAAGACCTGATTGCTAGACTCATCTTTTGGAAAAGGCAAATTTTTTTATGGTAAACTTTAGAAGGTTACATGTAGCATTCCTGGGCTATTTCACAGGAAAAGTCTAAAAATGCTTTGTCTTAATTTCTTTTATTTTTTATAAAAGGCAGGCATAAAATACAATTAACATTACTACAAAGATGAACGAATTTTTTAAAAAACGAAGGGGTCACGATTTTTGTTCAAAGAGGACAGCTGACCAAATATTTATGATTAGCTAAACCACCATGCAATTTATAACTTACTACAATTCCCAAACAAAATTCATTATTATGGAGAAGGGGACATCAAGGAGAGGCCCCAAGCTAACAGGCAGCCCTGCCACACAGCGCGAATCTTCAAAGTGCTTCACAGACCCACTCTGGGTCTTCAGAGCACAGGGACACCAGGGACACCAGAGCCCTATTCCGGGGAAGGGGAGGCGAGTCAGCAGCAGTGTCCAGGCTGAGCACTCAGAGGCGACCTGCTCTCAACTGGATTTTAAGCATCTTTCAATAAGGTGGTATAATTTCTGCGTTTCTTTCTTCCACCACCAGAACCCAGTAGAAACAGACTAGCAGCAGCAGCGTAACGTGGAGTGTGGCCTGGCGACCTAGTGTGCTTAGTAGGTCGACACAGACCCGTGCGGAGCAGACCCACAGCAGATCCACGACCTTCTAGCACAGGCTAATTCAGAAGACACTAACCTTTACTTGAGATTTATTGGTATACTTATCCTTTAGAGTAGTTTAAACTTTTAGACAGATTTTTTTTTTATCTTGCTTCTAAACAGCATGTTTCTTAATACTTTTAAAATCTCACTATACATTAATTTTTAATGGTAACACCAGTACTAGTTTTCTTTCTACTTTTGTCTTGCTATCCCCACAAACAAAAGTAAAAAATCCAACTAAAAAAATCCCAGTATTCCCTCTTTTCTTAGTTCCCATTAGGAGGTATGTATGGCTCTTGGAGAAATCAGGTGTGAGGAAATAAGCAATTTTTGCTCTTATTAATGTTTATCTTGGAAGCTTTACAGCTTCAAGAAAAAGAGAAAATGGCGCAAAATCAAGTTGTTAAATCAAGTCAATATCATATTTAATGAGTGATGGGAAGAAAACATTTGGATAGTTTATGCACTCATGTATACACATGAAAGTGGCAATGGGGTAAAAAGTAATTTCTTACCCAATGTCTGAATTTTTCATTAAGCGCATTTCCATTAGTTGGACAAACAACCTTATAAACCCTTATGTTAAGTCATATAATGTGAAGAATCTCCATGGGAGAGATTTTTTTTTTCACCCCTTAGTAAATCTTTTCTTCCCCCAAAACTTCACATTAATTATCCTTGTACAATTGTATCACATGATTCTCCATATTCTCTACTATATACAGCATTTGAAACTTAAACTTTTGCCTTTTTACTCAAATATCTCAATTACCTATGTGTAAACTTCAAATCATTTCACCTTAATAAAGTTTATTAAAAATATATATATATATATATACTCTCCAATTCAGAATAGAACCTCCCATAGTGTAACAAAATCTTTATATAAAATATTAATTCAGTCTCCTTTTAACAAGTCTAATTACTGGAAATATTTATTCTATATAAATTTTATATAGTTTTCATTTTTTAATCTTATGTTAAAAAAAAAAAAAAAGCTGTGCCTCAAAACCAGAATGCGGGAGAACACACCTGCAAGGGAAAGAGCGTGCATATCTAGTTTTAGCACAGTCAGCATGAGGGTGCAGACAGAAGAAGGTAAAAATAAAAGAATTCAGTCTCAATACACCAGCAGGCCAAAGGCCTTCAATTTCCATGATAGTAGTATCTGTAATTGGGGATTTAACTCTTTAAAATATCTCTACACTGATCCCAGAGAGAATCAATGAAACGTCTACTTCATTGAAATATTAGATGATGTATTTCAATATCATTTCAAACTCTGTATTTGTGTGTCTCTAGAGACTGATAAAAGACTACATTTTTTTTTTTAATTCAGTGCTTTTCACTGCTGCATACTGTAGTGATATAAAACATACACTTTTCTGGTATGAGAAATAGAACAGGAATGGGCCTACCTACATAAATTGTAACTTTAATAGCATTTAAAAAATAAAAATCAAATTAAGTGCCTTTGAGGCTGCTTCTCTTCCCAGTTACTAGTTTTCTTAACCCAATACTGAAATATTGCCATACACGGTTGTGTGTTTGAGGATCACATTTAAATATTTAAAATATATCTACAGTATATCTTAATTTTCTTTATATTTGAGAATTTTTCAATCTTGAGTGTGAAAATGTAAAAATAGTCACAATTTTTTTTTTTTTTTTTTTTTAACCAGAAATAAAAACATATCTAGGATAGCCAGCAAATTCAAAGCAAAGAAAACATTTCATAGCACTTATTAAGTCACACACTAATACTGAGGTCTGTAAAAGGGCTGGATAATTAATAGATATACAAAGATATATTAGTTCTAATACTATCCATTATTGTTTCTATGACTAACACTTAAAAAAATTATATAATTAAAATAGGCTGACAATGATATAACGATTATGTGAAAAATAGTGCAGCTTTCTTCCACAAAGCAAATCTGTATCCTAAGAGCTGATAAACAACACTTTTTTTAAAAATCCAGATAAAGGGTTGAGACAAAAAAAATTTAAATTAAGGCATTCAAAATGGGTAAAGTTACCTATCATGAAGTATCAGGAAACTGATATAATCAACTTCAAACATTTTGTTATATTAACTGCTTAAACGTGGACATGCAGCTTCCACCAGGTACACATGAATGATGAAATAAACTCCAAGTTATGGCTTTATACAAGTGCATAGTTGCAAATGCAGTAAGTAATGATAACTGATTAATGTGTATAAAAAATAGGTGGGGAGTTTAAAAAAACCGTCTTGCAGTATCACAGTACTGTGTGTGTGTGTGTGTGTGTTTAATGGTCACTTCTTAAAGATGCAGTCTTTACCACCATCACGGAGCAGAACCCACTCCCAGGCTCTTCAGGTAAATGTGCTGGTGAAATCTCTCTGTTGAAGCTGAAAAGACGACTTCTTTCAACTTCAGCTCTTCTCAATCTTTCTGTGCAATGTAGTGTGAGTGCCTGCCAAGGGAGCTTTGTGGAACAAGTTTGGGAGAGGTGCATATGGTATCCTTATTCTATTAACCAATCATTGCTGATTCAACTCACTGCTTTAAAGGAACCCAGAAAATCTCCCACGATCTGTAATCTATATTGCTGGGGGAAAAGGAACACATATGTGGTATGTGCATGTCTCTCTGTGTGTATGTGCATTAGTCTCTCAGGGAAATATAGCTTTTTAATAAATTTTGGGCCATCATACTTCAGTCTTGATTTACTGGAAGAATATGATCACTTAAGTAATCACTGCATTCACAGAAGGCAGTTAGCTGGAAAGAGAGGAAAAATAAAGTTAGGAGATAAAGTAAATTAATTTAAGAGATTTTAAATTCTTAGAACAGGCATTCTATTTACATTATTAAACTATACTGTCTTCCAAGTATGATACTTTAAACACCAGAATCATGCATATCATATGTGTACTTACTTTATTACTTTTCTTATTTTTAGGTTCATGCAATTATATTATTTCTCAATACAACTATAGACTTTGGAAGTCCTATGGTGGGTACATATCATATGTGGGTTTTAATACAGTCAACTAGCTATTAGGATTAAGCAATATGTCACAAACAGCTCATCTGAATATATTCAGCTTCAACTATGTGGTTGAGAGAGCAGGGGACTCATGGACCAGGTTCCAGCTGGCTGACCCTAGGCCACATTTCCTTATCTATGAAAGGGAACAAGCACCGCATCGAAGTGAATGTATGTAAAATACTCTGCAAAACCTGGTCACAAACACCCCAGTTTTACATGGTTAAGTGTATGTTTTGCAACATGCTTGCTTAGGTTAAGACAGACATTACTTCCTATAAATCCATTCCATGTAAAAGATTTAACTCATGAGGCTCAATTTTCACTCAAATCTTCTTAGTCACCATTAACCAAACTATTTTACATTTTTTAAAAGCACAAGAACTTTCACAGCATATCATTAGCATTCTTCAGCAAGGGTAACATTAATTTCTCAAAAAGCAAACCTTTCACAGCATCACAAAGAAAGCCAAATCAGAAACAGCTATTTCACAGAACTAATTAGACTTATAAAGTTTTTATGGTTTCAATTCTTGCAAGTTAGGAAGAAAGAGAGGGAGGGATGGAGAGAAAAAGGAATCACATGCTATGTTCACAAACTATTACAACTGTAGGATTTTGAAAATACAGTGAATTTTCTCTTCTGAATATGGCTGCTTTGGAATGAATAGAAAATACCAGAATTAGCTCCTTTTATTTCTACATGTTTCATTCTTAAGATAAAAAAAATACTGTAATTCAAAGGATATTGAAAAATTTATAGCCAGTGAAGAATCTGAACATAGCATTTCACTTTCATACTTAACATGGGAATTTCAGTTAGAAACTTTTCTGAACACTTTTTTCACATATACTATAAAAAACAACTTAATAAAATTTCAAAACTAGTGAAAAATAATGAAAGCCCAAGTGCAAACCACATGCACTACTTAAAAATACTGAAATAATTCATTTTCTGTTTTTTTTGATTTACCCAATTTATTTCTTCAGAAATCAAACACATCGCCATCATCATCACCACCACCATCATCATCAAATGACCAATCCCAGTCTTTAAATGCCAAATCAAGCAATCTGCAACAGGAGGTTTGCAAATTTATATACTCTAACACTTAAAAAACTGCAGTTGAATGTTATTATCTAGAAATCATACTTTGAATGTTTAACTTACCCTTCATTGATAACAATATGAATAAAATTAAGATGGAAACATAGGGCCCTGACAGGGCCCTACCTACTTAAAGGGGCACCAGGACTTATGCTCCCAACGAAAAACCAAAGGTATTTAAGCAGCATTAGCAAATCATCTTGGCTCAATAAACCGGACTTAGAACAGGATTCTGTGATCTTTTCTTTCCAGTGCAAAAACCTGAACTGTAATATTGCAGTCACCTTTATTTTAAAAATAGGGGTGACTTTTCAATGTTTGCAAGTGTGACATTCATGGCTCCACTTGTGTCAAGGAGCCTGTCTAGTCCCAAAGCCTCCCCTGTAGTCACCATGTCAGTGATCCTTACACTTTAGGGCACGTAATTCACCCAGTGCCATTAATCATGCATATTCCCAGGCACCATCCGAAGAGGTTCTGATATAATTGGGCTAAAGTAGGGGCCCAATATCTGCATTTTTAAATAAAAGAACCTGAGTTAATTCTGAGACAGCTGACTGACTTCGAGAAACGCTGACAGATCTAGCTGATGAATGATTACCCTAATTTAAAAACCAGTTTGAATTACTCCATTTCAAAAATGTGATGAATGCAAAGCAATAGCCGAGGAAACACACACACACTTAGATGTAATCCTTTATTCACTTCACACTTATCACAGCCTAATAACATAAATGCACTAGCTACATTTCATCCCCGCTGCTGGGGAGACAAAGTAGCTCAGGATTAGAAGCCCTTCCCGAATATACAAGTGCCAATTTTAGCATACTTTTATGAAAAATCTGCCACTTCATACCTTCCAGAACCTTTGAAATGTGTGCTTATGTAACAATCTCAAATTTAGAATTTGACTCACTAGAATATTAGTGCAATGCATGCCAAGACTCCCCTTAAAAGCTCTTCCTCATCCATTTCCAATCAGGCACCTAATTCTGGTCATTTCAACTCAAGAAATCTTTCCAAAACTGGTTTCTTCTCTCCATTTTCACTGTCAATATTTAGTTTCAGGATCTCATTAAGTCTGGACATACAACCCCTTGCTAAAAGATGTCTATTTCTAGAACAAAACAGAAACTCCTGAGCATAGTCCACATGGCCCTTTTTGGTCTAGCTCAAAGCTCTCTCCAGCCTCATCTTCTATTTCGGTCACATCCCTCTTCCCACCCCAACCCCACAGAGCATTACAAGCCCATTAATAACTCTGATAACGTAGTACCTCTGCATATGAGATTCTGTCATGAACTATCTTTTATTTCTTTTGCCTGGAAAACTACTGATCCCTTTTTTCTCCCTCTCTTTTTTTTTCATTCAAACTTTTCTGAAATAATTTCAAACTTAAAGATAGGACAGTTGCGAAAATACTCTAAAACCATACAGAAAACTCCAATATAGTCTCCATCCAGATACCAATCCACCAATTGTTAATATTTTGCCACATTTGCAGTATCATTCTAGCTTTGTACCCATCTAATCTAATCTATGTGATCCTACATTTTTTAGGCCATTCTTAACGTCCTCAGGAGGACACAAAAGGCTCTAATTTTTAGGTGGACAATCTACCAATCTTTTGTCTTTGTTTCTTTTCTTGCTCTTCTTCTTTGAAAGTCACTATCTAAACCAAAATCAGATACATATTCACCTGTTTTCTTCTGTTTCATTTATGGATTTATTTTTAACATCTGAAAAGTTATTATTTTCTCAAATAATTAATCTAACTTTCTAATATTTAGAAATAAAAAGGAACTAATGTACAGCATTAAAAAATGCACTGCTTTTGGGGAGCAGGTGTAGCTCAGTGGTTGAGCACCGGCTTCACACGTACGAGGTCCCAGATTCAATCTCCAGCACCTCCCAAAAAAAGTATTGCTTCTGGGAAAAAAAAAAAAAAGGCCCCCCTAATGTTATATAAGACAATGATATAATAGCTTCTCACATCCATCCTTAAGTTTTAACTGTGACAGTGTTTTGTTTCTTAAAACTAGATAAATGAGCACTTTGTGCAATTTTGTTTCATATTGTTTTTGCGACTTAAATCTTGCATAAAAAAAATCTTTAGAAGAAAAATATTTAAAGAAGAGAAATGCCCTAGCTCATATTAATATCTTGTGGCTTACAGTAGGCTCTCTCCAACAGTCTTCATCAAAAGTTTAGGATTTTATTTACAAAATTTCTAATTTCCCAGCATGATGTTTTAATTTTAATTCAAAATTACCAAGAAAACATTCATCTAGGACAGTGATAGCATTTCAATGCATTGCATTTTATAAACCACAACTGCTTTCTGCTCATACCACTGTGAGACGATGGAGCACTGCAGTTAAGAGTGCAGGCTCTGGAGCCAGACCCTCTGGACCAGAATTCGCGGCTCTGCCTCTCAGCACTGGCTAAACCACGGGCACACTGAACCTCTGTATGTCTTAGTTCTAATGGAGGCATTATTACACTCTTACTTCATAAGAAGAGTGCCTGGCACATAATAAGCACTGAAAATGTTATTTAGTTTAATAATAATAGCAGCCAACACTTATCTATTATTTTAAAACACTTTAGCACTTCAGAAAAAGGGAGGTGTTACAAAGAGAGTTAAAGGGAGAATCAGAACCAGGAATGTCACAGAAACCAAGGGAAACAATGCAATGACACAGTTTTAACAAAGACACTGAGGAAAAGTTGAAAGGAAAAAAAAAAAAGGTGAATATTTATGGGTGTACTTTTTAGCGTGTATGTGTATATATATATGTATATGTGTGTGTTTATATATATGCCTAACAAAGGCAAACAAAGCCAAATATTTGTTTTTAAGAAAGATACCATGTGAATGAAGTCAATTAAAGCTAGAATGACTAGTGCTAAGACTAATATTAGGTACTTGTTTTTTGTTTTGTTTTTAGGAGGTACCAGGGATTGAACCCGGGACCTGGTACGTGGGATGCAGGCACTCAACCACTGAGCTACATCTGCTCCCCTAAGACTAATATTAAATAAACATAAATGAAGTGCTAGATATCAAGTTCTAATAATAATAGAACTTTAATTTTTTAGCTTTAAATTCTTTTCCTAGATTTTCTTGGGTGATTTCTTTAATCGCTCCATCTGCCTGTAAACGAATGTTGTAGATTAGAATGCTGACACCAAGCATCCAGTCCCACGCTCCTCAACGTGCTTGCTTGTGCATGCACGGACAGTTGAGAACAGCTGCTCTACAGCGTGCTTGCCAAGCAGTAATCTTTTTTTTTTTTTTTTTAAAGATTTTTATTTATTTATTCATTTATCCCCCCCCCTTGCTGCTTGTGCTCACTGGGTCAGCTAACCACGCCGTGCGGGCGGGCTTGCCTTCACCAGGAGGCCCGGGGAACCGAACCCGGGGCCTCCCATATGGTAAACGGGAGCCCCACTGATTGAGCCACAGCCGCTTCCCCCAAGCAGTAATCTTAATCATGTAACACCTGTGGCGACAGAAACACCCACTTCAGAGTCAGCCAGTTCTCCCAATTTTGGAAATCTCTCATTGCCTGACAGTTTTCTCTTATTGAGGTGAAAATGTGCCTTTCTCATTGGTTCTTGTTCTAATATATATTCCAAGTAACAGTTCTTTAAACATTTACTGCTCTTTTTGATCCTTCCATATAATTTCTTCAGAAGACTAAATATCCTTAGTTTCTTCATCTGATAACTGTATGGCACTTTCAAATGTTCCACTGCCACCTAACTTCTTCTCCTCTGTACACCTTCCAATCTGTCTATGCTATCTTACAATGTGACACCAAAAATGGAATGCAAACTGCAGGTTTGACTCATGACAGGCAAAAATACAACTTAATGAGTTAATGAAGCAATAGTGACTCAGATGTTTAAAAAAGTGGAAATAATGTGCCCGTCTTTACTTTTAAAATTTCAAAGAGTATATTAGATGAAAAGTTTTTAAAGAATGGCCTATAAATTTTACAGTTAGTTTTGATATTAGCTTCATCTACATGCATAGTTGTGAGAAAGAAATCCTTTTTACTTAATGTTGCTATGATAAATTGTATAGAAAAATCAACAATGAATGATTCAAATGGCAGGGCCAGAACTAAAACAAAAAAACAAAAAAACAAAAAAACAAAAAAAAAAAACAACAAAAGTAAATGTGCTTTTATATGACTGTAATGCTGATTTCTGGGGGTGAGTTGAGAAAGAAGGAAGATGTTTATAAGTTAGTGAACATAAAAACGGATTTTTATGTAACATTGAAAGCATGGCTCACTTGATCTGAAAATTGCTTCATAAACTGATTCTACATGTTATAATATATAGTGAAGTCATTAACCTGTCAAAGTATAAAACACAGTGGAAAAAATATATTTAAAAGGCTGGGGTTGTTTTTGCCTTGGATCTAAGCAAATTATGTACGCTCTGGAGACTCCATCTAAAAGAAAGGTAACAATACCTGTTCCACCTCACAGGACTATTTTAAAGACCATTTGAGGGAATATAGAGGAAGTTAAATGAGAGAAGAGACTATATATGAAAACATTTTGGAATCTTAAAAGCACTATATAGTGTAAGGTATTAAAACAGCATTTTTGCATTAATAGTTCTACAATGTTAATAGAACTTTAAATTTTTTTTTAATGTTTTGCTTGAGGCACATGGGACGATGGCCTTCAGTGCTGCTGATCTTTGAGTTCCTTCAGCTTAATTACTATTGTATATTGCTAATTTTATAATAGTTAGTTTTATCATACCTCACACAAAATATTCAAGATTCTCACTGCTGAAACACCATTCTACCTTTGTCATTCTAAATTATTTCCTTGAGATATTAGTTTCAAGAAAGTTTCATATAAGATGTTTGTGTTAGAATAAGATTTCTGATAGTACAGCCAATGCCCATCATAATTCATATACTGAAGGTCCTGTGTTAGGGAACAAAAAGGACAGTGGGAATTAGAGGAAACTACTGATCTAGGTATCTTCTTTCATCTTTAGCTAACCAAATCCTAATTAATAATTATTAATGCTTATGCACCAAATGCTGTAGTGGCTAGTAAGCAAGGAAATGGTTATTCTGACCCAAGATAAATTTAATTAAATTGCTTTAATGTAGCCATATAAAAATGGCCCTATTTTTTAAAAATCAGGTTTAAAAAATTACCTAGTAATGTGCATAATGATCATCCCTGTCTTTATAGCATATTCCTAACTCCCATCTCAATTACAATATATATTCATTTAACCCATTAATATTTGCATTTGTAAAGTTGGCTTACATTGTTTTAAAGCTGAAACAAGTTACTTTTTTAAACTTGAAGATTTGAATTAAGACTTAAGAAGATTTTAATTCTGCCTCCCAAGCCATCAAAAATAAAGTTTTACAATATTAAATGCAACTTTGCAACTTATATCCCAGACACTTAAAAGGTTTATATGCAATATTAATCTGTTATCTACTAAATTAGTCAACGTATTTACAGAATCCTAAAGTATTACAATAACATACATAAAAATAACAAAACTTTTTATATATTTGGTTGAATTTAATATACCTGTGTGATTTAGTAAATAAGCTTATATTACATTCATCCAAATCAATGAATAAGGCATGCATACTAAGTTTCAAACATTTGGTATTCCATGGTCCATTAAAATATCAAGCAATGGAAAACCGTGATTAGGAAAATTTGTAGTTTGAATACAAAAAGCAAAATATAAGAAAAAATTTAATTTTTACCGAGTTTTAATTTATTACCTTGGTTTGTTTGGAGCAAGCTGTCGACTTGGCCGCCTAACAGACTGGTTTTGTTGTATCTTCATCGAAGTTCTAGGAGATGACCGTGCAAAAGGGTCTGGGGCTGGAGGCTTTTTAGGGATCTTTTTCACCAACCGACTAACCCACTTTTGCTGCTCTTCTGTAGAATTTGCTAATAACAATAGATTCTTTGCCGTTGAAATATCATAATACACTATAAAGAAATATTTGAAAAAAAATTAATGTGCAAAAGTGATCAGAACATAAATAATATTGCTTGAGCAAGCAGTTTACTATTTACCTTTGCAAGGTGCTATGATCTCCTCTTTTTTGTCCATGTGGTCTTTATGACATTTAATATGGCAGCGACGGCACTCCAAAGCAGGAGGAGGTTTAAACATATGCCACAGCGGCTTCATACAAGCCTCACAGTTAGTGGGGAAATGATAAAGAGTAGGAATAAATTCATGTCCCTTGTGGCAAATATAATTTGATTTTTCTCCCACTGGCTCCACTGGAAATTCTTGTTCCTTCTTACTTTCTCCTTCATTGGCATACAGAATCTAAAAATACCAAAAAACATAAATTATTTTTTTTAATGTACTAACAATTTTGATAGCTTAAATAAAATTAACTTAAAATTATTCAAAGAGAAGAAAATAGCTAATCAAGCACATATGTGAAAAAAAATTAGTCACTTTGGTTCACATTTGAAAAGAATAAATCCTGTTCAAATATTGGAGCCTCATTTACTTTATAATATCTTACTATGTTTTAGCAACATTATTAAAATAGACAAGTAAAAGGTAAATTTATACTTAGAAAGTTTTTTGGGGTGGGTTAGGGTAGAAGGTGGGAGACGAATGTACAAAAAATCATGTGAAGAAGTGTGGCGATTGTACTAATTGGAGTTTTACAATTCTTAAAGAGTAGAAAATTGGGTGAAAGCTCTAAACACAGCTCAAATTTTAAAGACTTGCATTTAGAGAGCTGAAGGAGAAAGAAAAGGATGAAGGGATATATAGTATACTCCAAATAAACATTATAAGCACCCAGGAAACAAACAGCCAACTCTACCAGTACAACAAGCACCACAGCTTTTACAGAGAAAGGACTCAATGGTGGGCACCAGAGGTTCTAGAGGAGCGAGAGGGAAGACTGGGTGGAACACAGGGCATTTTTGGGACACTGGAATTGCCCTGCATGATACTACAATAACGGATACAGGTCATTACACATTTTGTCAAAACCTATAAAACTGTACTGTGGGGAGCGGATGTGGCTCAAGTAGTTGGGTGCCTGCCTCCCACACGGTAGGTCCTGGGTTCGGTTTCTGGTGCCTCCTGAAAAGAAGATAAGCAGACACAGAGAGCACACAACGAACAAACACAGAGAGCAGGCAGTGAGTACAAACAATGGAGGGCGGGGGGAGAAATAAATAAATCTTAATAAAAAAATTTGTACGGTGCAAAGTGTAAACCATAATGTAAACTATAGACAATGGTTAGTAGCAGTGCTTCAATATTTGTTTATCAATAGTAATAAATGTACCCCACTAATTAAAGATGTTAATGAGGAAAAGTGTGGGAGGGAGTGGAGAATATGGGAATCCCATATATATATATATTTTAAGGTACAGGGGCCAGGGATTGAAACTGGGACCTTGTATTTGGGAAGCCAGCACTCAACCACTATGCCACATTGATTTCCCCTGAGTTGGTTTTTTCATTTGTTTGCTTGTTTTATTGTTTTTAGGAGGCACCAGGAACAGAACCTGGGACCTCCCATGTGGGAAGCAGGTGCTCAACCACTTGAGCCTGCTCCCCTGTATTTATCTATCTATCTATTTATTTATTTATTTATTTTACCGGGAGGTCCCGGGGATTGAACCCAGTGACCTCCATATGGAAGACGGACGCCCAACCATTTGAGCCACATCCGTCCCTGTATTTTTGATGCAACTTTTCTGTATAATCTAAAACTTCTTTAAAAATAAAGGAAAAAAAAAAAAGAAAGAAAAAGAAGGAACTCAACAGCTAATTGTTGGTTTGACTAATCTGAAATACTGAAGTAGTAAAGAGAAGAATTTCGCTTCCCTTTCAATTGGAAGTAAAAAGGCAATCAGGTATATAAATTTAACTTTAGAAGTGACTTTTTAACTTTCTAAAGAGCTATGCATAAAACCAAAAACAGGAGTTTTGTTTGTTTTTCTAAAAGAAAACATAACCAACCTTGGACAAAAGGACAGCAAATACTAGAAACATGATATAAAACAAAGTACAGGCTTTAACAAGTAAAAAGAGAAAACAAAATAAGCAAGAAAATTACAAAAGAATGAAGCATGTTTAAACATGACTAAAACAGAAAGAAAATGTGAAGAGGCTGAAGAATAAAGATTTCTGTCATGCCATATGAGAACCTCTAAAAGTGAAAAAACAAAACAACATCCAAAACCCAACAACATAAAACCAAAATAACCAAAACAAGCAAGCAAGCAAGCAAACAAAAACCCTAAAAATAACTATGTTTACCTGGAATATTCTTGGAATTTCTTTAGCATCCGCTCTATATACATCTGTCTGTGTAACTGGTCGAACATGAAATAACTTGCTATAAAAGATTTTTAATAAAGGGGTAAAATATTACCAAAAGATCAGATTACACTGGTTATCCTATACTTGTGTCAGAAGTTAAAAACTGACTACTTTAATTCATGTTAAATGCTATAGGGTATCTTGTTCTATTAATTTAATCATTCCTTGAGATTCTGATAAATTCTTAAAAAGTCAAAAGTTTTCTCATTAGTTTTTTGAAAACAACATATTAAAGACCCATGAAATAGAGATGTTTTAGCTAATCTTATACTGCAATAACTAGATAGAAAAAGTCACAATACTCTCTTACCATACTTTAAGAGATGAGAAAAATGGAGTTTCTAAATATTCTAATAAAAGTACTTACTCTATATCTAAAACCATGTACGGGTTAGACTGCTCTTTATCTTGTTCACTGTCATAGAAAAGAATCTTCTTACTGCTTACAATCACATACTGTTAAAAACAGGGAAGGAAGGAATCAAATATGATTAAAGTAATTACATACCTTATTTATTTTTCTTTGAAAATTAAATTCTATATTAGCAATAAAAATGACATAAAATATCGAAAATAACTAGAATGTACTTAAAGTACCCTCAGAAAAATCTTTATTAAAGAAATAATAAATTTTGTTTATAGATATTTTAAATAAGCAAGTTGGGGGGGTTGAAGTCAAACACTTTTTGGACTGGTTTAGCTTTGAGATTCTATAGCATTAGTAACCTTATCCAAAAATGAACATAATAAGATCAATAATCCTAGTAGTAGAAGAAAAGGAATAAATGGGGTATTTTTATAATACTCAGAGATTTTTCTCACAAACAGTAAACACCAATAGGCTTATATTTTCCTAATACTAAAACCGGTTTTATTATTACCAACACATTAATGATTAAAAAGATTTACAAATAAAATAAAATCATATCATTTTAAATCAGAAAGCATAAACAAGTTTTATATGTTTAAAAGTTCTAGTTATGTAGATCATCAACTAAAAAAGTGAAATGGCTGTAGCGAAACCAAAAGGGGAAAAAAGGAACCATATTGAAAAGGGCTAATTACCTTTCTAGCCCACCCAAATTTCTTAGTGTTGTTCCGTAAAGGCAGTGAAAGCCATCCTTCTAATCTTGATTCTATAAATAAGCAGAATAGGAAAAATAATAACAATTCTCCTTCGATAATGAGGAAGATAAAATTTTAATATAAAATTAACATCAAATATACGCTTCAGAATTTATCTTTGTACACCATCTAGGGTCCAATAATACAGGATCAGTATAAGCAAGTTACACAATGCAAAACAAAATCCAGGTTATGTCACTTTGGAAATAGATACTCTATAGTTTTATGATGTCAAGTATCCCATTGAGTAAATTCATGCATTTGCAAAGTTCAGCAGAAAAGTTGCAAAAAAACCCCACCAAACTCTATTCTCATCAGTACACCTGCATTAGAATCCTTAATTTTTTTCCATTGGAAGAAAGCCTAATATAGATATATTGTACATCTTCTTGGGGAGTAAATATTTTAAATGAGAAATTAACTTGTAAGTAAAATGGACTTTTAAAATGGCTATAATAAAATGAAATAAAATTGTTTAAATTATAGATCAAATTTGGTTAAAAGCTGCAATATAACCAAAAGATTTCTAAACTCTAAAATAAGAAAATCAATAAAATTCTAGTTCAAATAAAACTGAGTGAATCACTGGAATTTGTTTTAATAGCATTTTCTCAGTATCTTTTAAAGAAATAAGTATGTGAAATGAGCATTTAGAGAAGTTATTCTAGTAGTAAAAGTGCTATCACTCATTTCACATGTACTACGTACCTGAACTGTGCTAGAAGCTTTGCCTAAGTTCTCCTAGATCCTCACTATGACACCACAGCACAGGAATTAAACTTCTAATCTAGATGAGAAAGCTTAAGGCTTGGAAGATCACACCGTGATGGCCCTCTGACGCCACAGCCGACAGCCTCCCTCTCAGTGGCATTGCAGACACGGCGGTGTAAGCTGTCCTGCTGATAGCTAATACAGCAAAGGCTGTCCTTGGAGCCCACCCAAACCCTCTACTGTCTGGCACTGTTAAGATCGAAGGCTACACCAATTCAAGGGACTAGATCAGATGAACTCTAATGAAAAGACAGACTGAAAGAATTTTATTGCTAAGATCTAAAACAACTTCAATTTTAATAACTTTGTGACTTATGTTGTACTCTGACTATTTTGAAATGCAAGAAATAAATTGTGATGACAAATGTAAATAACTAGTTTCCTCTGACTTCAGTTAATAAGGGCCTTCTTTTACTTTGCCTTAACTGATTAGACAAATTTCTGGCATTTATATTAAACATTTTTTGTTCTTATTCTTGTACTACCTTTGCATTAAACAAAATAATTTCATGTATTTTCTATCTGGCTTCTTCATTTAAACTATAAGCCTTTTCAGGAAAGTATCAGGCCAAATTGTTTTGTACTCCTTTTTAAGACTGACTACATAAGTTCAATGAAATCCTCAAACACATGCTCTAAGAGCTTTTTCTGTCACTTTTGATATGAAATTTCAGAAAGAATTTCTTCTTGGTTGAAAATCATAAGCTTTTAAACTATATATAAGGCACTGCTCCATTTCTTGTAAGTTGGCAAAATAAAATAATCTAACAATTGTATTGGCAATCCTCAGTGTGAAAATACCTTGAAAACAAATTCTTTCATGCAAGAGTTAATTTTAACTAAGCAAGTTGTTAGGGTTAGTGAATATTAATGCTATAAATTTTTTTTCAAAAGGACTGAAATTAGGGAGTGGGAAAAGCCCCAAAAGTAAAAGGATTTTCAGGATATCACCTGTACCACTAGATTCCGATGAAATGGGTAAGTATGGCAAGGATTCTTCTTCTGAGTCAGAATCAGAGCCAACAAGTGAGTGAGAACTGGAAGACTTAGTGGCAATATTGAGAGAAGTGGAGCAACGTTGGTAGGTGAATAACATGGATTCCATAGCGTGTGACTGAGTGATATGAACTAAACACCCAACATAAAAGGAAGTAAGAATGCAGAAAGAGATTAGGAGAAAATAAAAAGAAAGCTATTATAATATATAATGAGCTAAATTAAAAAAAAAACACTAAATAAGTGGAGCTTGCTTTTGTATATTTTTTATGAAATATTTTGTCCAAAATCAACAAATATAGTAAGTTTAAAATGTTATTTGAGTCCCTACTCCAATGAGTAAGTTTTCCTATAAAGAAATGCCAAATTATTTTCCAACACAAGCAAAATCAGTCACAGGGCTTAAGACAATCAACTAATTTATATTTATGACAAAAGGCTTCTAAATAAAAATATATACAAAGGTTGAAATGAATCTATACCTGGAAACCCATCCTCTGCCTCAGCATCCCCTGGCCCACTGCCCATGCTGGAACTATCCAGACCAACATGCAAGGCCTGGAGCTGCGACCGCAGCTGCTCGATGTCACTGTCTTTACTGTCCAGTGTCATTTGCAGTTCTATTCGAATCTGGCTCTCCTCGGCGATTTGCTACAAGAAATCAGGACAAATTACATTAACTAGATACAATATATCTCACAATTTTGCTTCTTAGTTCAATAATAATTAAGGAATATTTTTGTTGAATGTTCTACAACCATTGAAATATACAGACAAATAATTCTACTTCTTAAAAAGAAGTCTTCAATCTAAAGTCCAAAATGTATTCTTACAGCCTGCATTTCATTCAGTTCTTTCTGATACTTGATCATCTGCTGAGTCAATTTTTCACGTTCAGATTTAAGTTCCATATGTAGCTTTCTATTCTCCTTTTCTTTTCTCCGCACATCTGTGTCACTACCACGCTTCACAGGTTCTTTGCGATTCATGATCTCAGCCAACTTATTCACAGCCTTAAAAACATAAAAATAACTAAATAAATAAATTATGTCAATGGTTTCCCAGTAACTCACCAATAGCAAGTTATACACTTACTCAGCATCTCCTTCCCTACATACAAGGCTGCAAAGAAACATTTAATGTATCGTTTAAGAAATGTGCCCCCCCTCATTACTCATTATCTTTCAACCTTTCACACTGACAGACCCTCAACCAGGAGGCCAGGAATGGTCATTATCGATGATTTCTTAAAAGTAGAAAAAATTATCAGCTACAATAAAGAATGAGAAGGAAATGTGATTACATATAGAAAAACTTCTACAAACAATAACAATGTTTAATCTAGTTTCTCCCAATCTGGGAAAAATTAGTTAACTCTGAATGTTCACAATAGCAAAACATTCAATGACTAAGGCTTACAATTTGTAATGCTAGAAACAAAACGTAAAAGAAAAAAACCTAAAAAACATTTAAAATCATGTTTAGATTCTGTTACACGTACTTGAGTTTTGAGTGTTCTCTCTGTTAACAACTGTTTCTCAAATTGTGCTTTAATAGCTGCTGCACTTATCTCTTCATCTTTCAACCTTGATAATTCTGAAACATGTAAAAATGTAAAATTATATTGATAACTATAGCAACTGACAAAATGTTAGGCATATTGAAGTTATACATAATAATACATACGCTCTTGAGCATCTTTCAATTTGTTATTTAATTCTTCTTTCTCATTTGCAAGATTGGCAACATCACTAGTTAGTGTCCTATTTGTTTCTTCAAGCTGAGAAATGAAAGGAAAAAAAGATCCCAATTTACAAAATTTAAGTTATGATTAAAAGCAATCATTCACAACGAAAACACTAGAATGCTGCCCAAACTCCTGTTTTTTCTAACTACATCTATCTCTACACTTCTTGCCCTTGTGCTACCTTATCAAACTTGACCCTTGACAAACATTTTGCTAAAATCCCAAAAGATTTGGAATATACTCTGGGAAGTAAAAAAAAAAAAAAAAAATGCCCTCCTCTTATAAACCATTAGCAGTTATTTTTAATGAGAAATAATTAAGGACTGAAAAGCCCTCCATGCCAAGCATGTAGAATAAACTCACTTCAACACTGTCAAATTTCTTTCATTATTCTAAAGTAAAAAAAAAAAATTTACTGATGAAGTTGATATCCCTTTGTGCTCCCTCCAAATCCTATTCCCATTCTTCCTTTCTGAAGAAAATTTTATTATGGATTATGTGTTTACCCTTCCCATTTCATACTTTTATTACATACATATGAAAACATAAATAACATATAATGTGGTTTTATGTGATATAAAATTTTCCATAAATAGCATCACACTGCATTTATCTTTTGGTAATTTTTTCACTTGACAGTATAAGAATTGTCCTTCCTGGTATACATAAAGATCTAGCTAATTCATTTTAACTGATGTACAGTATTCCATTTTCTGCCATATTTCATTTACCCATTCATCCATAAATGACCCATTCATCCATGTATGGGCAGATATTTTAGTTTTTTGCTGTCACAAACATTTAAGCTGCTATGAGCATTGTGCTTGAGTTTCTTTAGCACATTTATCTTAAAGCAGGATTTCTTTGGATTGTATTATGTGAATATTCAAAATTTACTGGAAATTGCCATGCCATACTATGTAGTATTTCAAAGTTGTTTTATATAGCCTTTTGCTGTAGAGTAGTGAAGTCAAGCATTAGTTCTTATATTTAGGTTTTTTCTTAGAAACTACCTTTTTTTTTTTGGCTAATTTTTCTTTTGGATTATTTAACTTCTTACTGAGTTGAAGAAGTTCAGTATTCTGGATACTAACCCCCTGAATAAATATACTACAAATATGTTCTCCCTATTATTTATGTTGTGTTCTGCCATATATGTTTTTAATTGTTTTTTTTTTTTTTTTTTTTTTTAAAGATTCCACTCATTCATTCATTTATTGCCCCCCTGCTGCTTGTGCTCGCTGGGTCAGCCAACCACGCTGTGCGGGCGGGCCCGCCCCCACCAGAAGGCCCCAGGAACCGAACCCGGGGCCTCCCACATGACAAATGGGAGCCCCACTGATTGAGCCACAGCCGCCTCCCTAATTGTTTTAATAGTTGAAAATTTTTATTTTTTATATTTAAGTCCTTAAGGTAGGATTTACTTTTGTGTATACAGTATGAGATAAGGGTCTAATTTTACTCCTTTCCATATAAAAATCCAATTATTCCAACCATTTATTGAATCTGTGTCCTCTCCCATTTACTATCCTCAGAATGACTATTGACCTATTAAAGCCCTTAAGAATGAAAGAAATACATCTGAAAGTCTTCTGCGAATCAAAGTCGCAGGACTAGGAAAAATAATTATAGGGACTAACAGAAACCCAACTATTCGATATTTTACTTCTCTTAGAAATTTTTATTGTAATTTTCTTCAACCTCCATATAATTGACTATCTTATGGTAGTTTCAAGATTCTTTTGAACTAAGCTTTTTGTAAACAGAAAAAGAAATGGCTTAAATTGTTTCCTGCTTTTGGTATTCTCCCACTTAGTCCTTTAACTCTGAATTTACCGGTAAGTGAAGCTACTGGAAGTAGCTTTTTTTTGGGTTAACATGGAGAACAACACTGAGAAGATGATGGTTAACTGGATTAAAAATCTGGTAGCAAGCATATACAAGTTTTCATTTAGACTGGTCATACTTCTCTAGTGCTTCTACAAAGATTGGTGATAAAATACTAAAAAAAATACCAATAATTTTACTTACAGATGCAATTGTGGCATCTTTTTCAGTAAGCTCCTGCTTGTGTCTAGCCATCATCTCTTTGATCTCCAGCTCTTTCATGATTTTCTCTTTTTCTAAGTCAGAATACTGCTCTTCAGCAATTGAACGAGCCAGCTGCTCAGAATCTGCTTTGGTCAAGGTGATCTCCAGTTGGGCAGCCAAGGAGTCCCTGTATTTTAGAAATAAATTCACTGACAGTTTCAATTTTCATCATGAAGTCCAAGTTTTTGCCTAATTCACTCAACAATAAGTATTCATTTCATGTATACCAGGCACTGTTCTAAGAGCAACGTATATATCAATAAACAAAACAGACAAGAGTCTTGCCCTACCTTTCATCCTGTAATTCTTGTTTCTTCTGCTGTAATTCTTTACAAAGTTTGGTCTTTTCTTCACATTCTTCTTTAAGTTCCCTAACCTGTGTTTTATACAGGGTCTAAATAGCAAAATAAAATAAATGTAAAACATTATTAGCATCTGGAATATTATTTTTACATTCAAAATCTATCTAGATAAAAAAATCAAGTTAAACACAAATATTTTCTTAAAATTGAGCTCGAGCTAATTAAGTTTAGAATTTTTATTTTTCCATCAATTGATTAACTCAAGTTCACCTATTAATTTAGAAGATTTCTGAAAAAATATTTTAAAAAAGAAGCCATTGGGGAAGCGGCTGTGGCTCAATCAGTGGGGCTCCCGTTTGCCATGTGGGAGGCCCCGGGTTCGCTTCCCGGGGCCTCCTGGTGAGGGCGGGCCCGCCTGCATGGCGTGGTTGGCTGACCCAGTGAGCACAGGCAGCAAGGGGGGGGATAAATGAATAAATAAATAAAATCTTTTTTTTTTAAAAAAAGAAGGCTTTGGACAAGAAAATTTTCACTTGGAGATCACAGTGAGATTTCTGAACGAATGACAGATTAGTAGGATGGATGCAGAAGCAAGGAAAAGTTTTACTAATTTAGACAAAAAAAATTTGGTGACTTAAATAAATGGAACAGAGGTGGCAGTTTCTACTTCATATTTTAAAACGGACTTTTAAAAAGTACAAATGTTAAAATGACAATTTTGTTACAACTTCTTTCCTTATGAAAATATATTCTTCCTCTATGTGCTCATAACTACTTTTCTACTAATGACAATGAATTTCTGTTAAACTATCAACATTCTCTTGCCTAGCTGCTCTTTTTTGTATGAGTTGTGTGGTACAAAATATCCTATCAGAACTGTGGTGTCTGCTGTAAGAATCTATTTTAAGGACAAGAATAAATGCAACTCAATATGTTTTTGTTCAGGGTTGTTTTTAATTAAATAATGAATTGATAAATGTCATGGAAAAAAAGCCATTTACCTGGGGCTTTAAGTGTGGAAGAAACAAAAGGTTTGAAAATTAACTTCTTTGTGGGTTAGTATCTTTTGTGCAGAGGGTGGTTGGAAAGTACTTTAGAAAGCCTAATTCAGTGGTTCCTAAAAGGCAATCTGTGGACCAGCACATCAAAATGATCTAGTGAATTTAGAAATAAACTAAACAAAAAAGAAAAAGACATATTCTCTGGCTCAAGTCTCAGAGATTCCAATTTGCTGATGCTGGTTATAGGCCTAGGAATAAGGGTTTCTTTGAAAGGTTGCTCCATAAACTCTGATGCTTAAGACTGACTTTAAGAATCATTCTTTCTGGATCTGTAGCAAGAAAAAAATATTCTATAAAAACAGCAATTTTCAAATTAATATGTCCGGAACTTACTGAGAAATACTGCTCAGCTTCAAGCTGATCTTGGAGCTCTTTCATTTGCCCATCTGCATCTTGACGTTCTCTGTGGGGACATTGAATGAAAGATTCAAATAAATTTTACACAGAATAAACCAGCAGCTCTCAAAATGTGGTCTGGGAAACCTCTAAGAGTCCCTGTCAGGAAAACCATGTGGTCAAATTATTAACATAAACAAAAAAATCTCTGGAGCGCTCAGTAAATTTTAAGAGTATAAAGGGGTCCTGAGACTGCAAAGGCTTCTATTGCACCCACACTGGACCCCACATACATGGATGCTACCCAAACAGCAGAACCAGCAGCATAATGGCTAGCAGGGGCCAGAGGGGAGATGGGGACGCTGAGGTGCACATCTAACTCCCGATGTGATGGCACAGTTTGCTCATTTTGTACAAATTCACTGAGCTCTGCACTTACGATTTGTGTATTTTTTCTGTATTCCTGTTAGCCTAGCCAATCTATGCTCTGTATCTTATCTATTTCTCTGATGTTTTCCATGTCAATGCCTCTTTTTCCACATTTTGTGAAATTTTTTTGACTTTTACTTCAAACTCTTCTAATAACTTTAAATTGGCAGCAATTTTTAATGTTCAAGAGCTCTTCCCTGTTCTGGCTGTCCTTTTTACATTGCATCTGGTTCTCGTTTAATGCAAGTAGTATCTTCTAGAATCTTTGATCAATATTAATTAGAACCAGAAGGTTTTTCTGGTTTGTGTTTTTTCCTGTTTAAGTTCTCTTCTGTTCTTTGACAGTTATTTCCTCTGGGAACACTTTTCTTTTTTCTTTACCATAATCTTTCTTTTTTACATTGCAGGCTTTCCTCAAATGTCTAGTGATACTTGCTGTTCATTTACAAAGGAGGCAAATCTTTATGCATGTGGGAGGGGTTTTCTATGGGGCAAACTTCAGCCTAAGATGAGAGGCTAAAAGGTCAGCATTAGTCATAATGACCCCTAAATGCCAGAATGCAGACGGCTTTGCTCTGAGCTGGTGAGCCATGTGCACCACTAGCTGCATGTGTCCCCTGAGCTTGAAATGTGTCTAGTGTGACTGAGGAACTGAAGTTTTAATTCTAATTAAGTTTAAATAGGTACATGCGGCCAATGTATTAGACAGTGCAGGTCCATAAATATCCTTCCAGTAAATTTCTTTTATGCTTAAATTTGAATTGTATTTCCATCACTTTCCACCAAAAAGAATACTAATAATACCCTCTAGTTATGATTATGTCTATACCAGAGAATTCAGTACACTTCATCAAGTTTGGAGAGTCTTAGCTGACCCTGGCAACAGATCAGCAAAAAGAACAAAGTCTACTTGACTATTATGACCATCCTTTCCTAGGTAGTATCAATCTTAGGTGCTACAGGAGTGTAAAAAGCAGGCAATTAGCAGTGATAATTGATCATCATAGAGTAGTAGTCTTAGTATTTGTAGTAGTAGGACTACTACTACTAGTAGAGTCATAACAGTAAGAGTTGTAGTAGTAATAGTCCATACCCTTTATTGTGCGTTGGAAGCTTTAAATAAATCACTGCTATCCTTTACAAAATCCCTAACAAGGAAGCTATTACTTCTCCCTTTTGCAGGTATGGTAAGAGGCTCAGAGAGGTTAAACACTTTGGCCAATGTTGGACAACTAGTAAGTAGTGGAACTGGTATTCAAACCTCAGTTTTCTGGCTCCGAAGCCTGTACCCCTTCCTTTCTAAGACACTGCCTCTCCTCAAATGATTGGGCTTCAACATGACCTTTGGTCATGGTTAGGAAGAAGTAATTATACTGCTAATAGACAATGCGTCAAACTTTAACAGTATTCTATACTTTAACTGTATTTTCAACAATGTTTGCTATTTTCTGAGTAAATTAAGTAAAGCACTAAGAGTATACCCCATACAATGATTAATAATTTATATGGCATTTGTGTCATAGTCCCAGAAACTAAAGGAATAAATAGCACAGAGACAATAAGCTCAAGGAACAGTCCTGAGGAAGAATCTTAAGAACAGGGAGTGAAAATCCCAGACTTTTTCTTCTACTTCAATACCAATACTTTCTGTCATTAGGTGGCAGCAGTAAGAAATTGGTGGGGAAGCAAATATCACCTTCTTAAAGAACAGTAACACTCACCACATTCCTTGTACAGAAAGAGAAAAAAAGGTCAAGAAAGTAAAATGGTCAAAGAAAATTCCCAGATTAACCCAAATTAGGATAATTTACATGTGCCTAATAGTGCATATTAGTAAACTTATCTCTCAAGCAATTAACTTACTTTCGAAGTTCAGCATTTTGTTTTTCCAAGCTCATTTTCATTTCCATGATATGATTATTCTCTTGTTTTAACTGCTTTTCTGACATTTTTAGTGTATTAACTTGCTGTGTTTGCATCTTCAAGTCATTTTGTGTAAGGCAGCGCTTCTGAGTTTCCTGCTCTATTTTTAATGTCAAGTTTCTAACCTAAAAAATAAATTGTTTACTTGATATATAAGTTAATTATTTTGATTTTTCTTATCAATGAAGCTGGCAGCAAACCTGGTGAAGCAAAACAGATTTTTGCCCCTAGGCAGTCATTAAATATACATTTCATTACTTCTTGGCCTTTTGGGTAAAATCAAATGTAAATATAATAAAAACATCATATGTAAATTATAAATATAATATGTAAATATAACAAATTTTCACAGTAAAATTAATTTTTCTGTATTTCTGAGAATGTTAAGAATATATTTTAAAATAAAATATGATCTTTAAGGTAAAAATAACAAAAGCAAATAAGTTGTGACTCAATTAGTATGTCATCCTAATTCAGTAAAGCCAGTCATAGAATATTATTTTATAAGAAAGTTTTTAAAAATTATGAAACCATCATTGGACCTTTTACAAATAAATATAGATTCCTGTTAATTCATTAAATAGTCTATCACTGTTTATTAGTAAACTTCTTACTTACATCCTCATTGAGCACATCCTTCTGTTTAAGGAGCTCATTTATTCTCTGCTGTGACTGTTTGAGATCACAATCTAATATAGAGCATCTTTTCTCAGCTTCCAGCAATAGGTTCTCCACTTTCTGCTTTAAAGTTCTTTCCTCTAAAAGCTTCTTCTCCATTTCTATTGCAACAAAAATGGACATTATCATGAATTTACAAACAAAAGAAGCCTATCAAATACATGACACAGAGCTAATAAACGTGACAGTATATGGGACTGTCTTAAAAATATTTTTATTAATTCCTAATTTAATATTTTCATCATTTGAAATGTTAAGAATTTCATGACTGAAAATTTTATTTACAGGGCATAAAATTCTATGACACTTTAAATATTACATCCATTCTAATAGAAGCAAGATAATTCTGCCTTTGTGGTTCTATAAGATGAAGAACCATCTTTAAATGAAGATTTCTTTTATTTTCCTGCTATTCTGTATCTCCCAGTGTTACTATTATACCTTAAAACATTCCAGGCAGATTCTATACCTCTCATGGTTCTTTCTATATTAACAGCTTATTTATTCAGATGTTGGAAATTATCTTTTAGGGGGGTGGTAAAGGACAGGACTTTGGAACCACAACGTCCCAGTTTAAATCCGAGCTTTGATTCTTGGATCTTTGCTCCTGCGCAAGCTGATGAACTGCTCGTGGCCTTGTCCCCTTATCTCTGGAATACGGAGACCAGTGCCCACCCTCACATGGGTGCTGGGAAGAGCCTGTGGTGTTACGAGGGTGGTGCTTGAATGCTGCCTGGCGTCTGACAAGCACCTGAGAGTACTCGTTATTTAGGGAGTTTTTAGTGATCTAAGAAAAGATTCACAATATTTTTGTGGAAAAATGAAACTATTCTTCACGTACTAAAAATAACTAACACTTTCAAGCACTTTATGTGTATTATCGCACGTTTTTCACAACAACCCTATGATTCTCCCAACAACCTTCACAAGAAACAAGGTTTGCAGGTAAAGAAACCAGAAAAGGCCACATTCCTAGTAAGCGGTAAGCCATATTCCTAAATCCAAGGAGAGACAGGCAGCAGAGAGACAAAGGCTCTAGACTTGACTTGACGATCATGTATAAGAGTAACAGTTTTGTATATTCATGAGTGAAATATGGAAGTCATGATCTGTCTTATACTAGTGTTCTAAGAAAGAGTTTGGGGGAAATGGTAGTTATTATACTGAATTGGTTCATTTTCATCAATTCAGATAATACCCTACAAACAAAGGTACTCGTTTTTAAAAGCAATCACCATAATGGCACGGAGAATAAAAAGAGGCACAAGGGAACTTCCTGAATTAAGTGTTCTATATCTTGTTTTGGATGTTGGTCACATGAGTGTATTATAAACGTCAAAACTTTTTGCATCTGACTGCAAATAAATAATGGCTCAATAAAAAAGAAAAGCCAACTTTGTCTTCTAGGTAGAGGACAAACAAACATGGTCCACAGATTTTTCTAAATAAAAGCACTTTTTTCATCCTTAATCACCCTGAATTAGTGTTTTATCCTAAACTGATTTTAACAAGAAAATCTCCAATTTTAATTACTCGTAGTAACTGAAAGGCTATTTTTCTTTGAAAAATTACTTATCAATGTTATGCTTCAATATGAAATGAAATTTCTCTTCAAGAATTTTATGAATATCTCACAAGTATACTTTAAAGTACTGATTTCCTTTGGAATTTCAAATTCATTAAAATTATAAATGGTCAGTTTGGAACACAAGAAGTTATGCTAAGACATTTCCAAGATATAGGCTGGTCTGTGCAACAGCTAACTTTGTTCTTTTATCCTACATATGTTGGTATTGTATAGTTCTGACAAAGTCTGCCTAAAATCACTATCATAACAGAGTTCAAAATATTCAGCAAGTTGATATTTGAGTTAGGCCAGCTAGTATTTTTTAAATCTTTATCTTGCCTAAACCTGCAAGGTACAGGAATTTTGTAACACACACTGATGAAGTACAGTACAGAAAGAGCACAGTCCCAAAATCTGAGTAGCTATGTCTAGAACATCACATTCTGTTTGACTGTCACTATGGATGCCACTGAAATAATTTCTCTCTGATCTAAATTATGTTGAATGATTTTGTGTTTGGGCCTTACTATCTTAGCAAGGATTGGTGCTTAAAGGGGAAAAACAAAACAAAACAAAACAAAAAAAAACATACACACACACACACACATATCTTCCTTAATGTAATTTTTTCCCTCCAGTTACTAATATTTGGCGATAAGATATAAACAAATGTTTTTCAAAACCAAAGAGTTGAACACAGAATCAGATTTTAGTAAAAACGCATACCTTTCATGGCTTCTGACTTAGCTTCTTCAATGGATTCATAGATCTTATTTTTATCTGCTAGGCGTGCTTTTGTAGCCTTATGTTCAGCTTCTTCTTGTTCTAAGCTCTGCTGTATAACTTTTAGTTGGTATGTCATATCTATTTCCATGTTGCTCTTTTCCTGTTAGATTTAAAATGGTAGCTATCAACTAAAAAGATTGGTTCACAAATTCAAAAATTTTCTAAGTTGGTTTTTAAACAGGCTTATTAATAAGATTGTTCCATTTCCCCTCTTCACTCATGATCAAAACTTCTGGTAACAGTATATTCTACTTCTTTTCTTCACTTCCTGTCCCCTTTTAAGTCTTTATTCTGACTGGATACCTCTCTACTTCTTCACTTTCTATCTCCCTTTAAGTCTTTACCATATTTGAACCTGCCGCTGCCCCTGGCATATACCTGACATTGTGTTCACTTGGTTCTCCTGCCTGCTCTCAACTTTTCTGCTCTGTGTGAAGCTTCCCCTAGGTCCCTCTTTAAAACTGTGTTCTTAAGGGGTGATGTTCTTTAACCACAATGTTTCTCCTATTATTACTTTTACAAACTTTAAAAACATACCTAATGTTTCCCTTTGCCAATTGAAAAAATGAGTAAAATAAAAAACCTCAGGGTCTCTACTTCTTACAACTCACATAAAAGACCTTGTTTTAAAATTTGAGAATCTTTAATTCGTTAATGTGGTGTACTACGTTAATTGATTTTCTTATGTTGAACCACCCTTGCATTTCAGGTATAAATCCCACTTGGTTATAGTGCATGAGTCTTTTGATGTGCTGTTGGATTCTATTTGCAAGTATTTTGTTAAGAGTTTTTGCATCTATGTTCATTAGAGAGATTGGTCTGTATTTTTTTTTTTTTTTTTTTTGTAGTGTCTTTATCTGGCTTTGGTATTAAGGTAATGTTGGCTTCATAAAATGTATTGGGTAATTTCTCCTTCTCTTCAGTTTTCAGGAAGAGTTTAAACAGGACTGGTGTTAATTCTTCTCAAAATGCTTGGTAGAATTCACCTGGGAAGCCATCTGGTTCTGTTTTTCTTTGTTGGGAGATTTTTGATGACTGATTCAAGCATTAAGTGTGACTGGTTTGTTAAGTTCTTGTATTTCTTGTAGCATCAGGTTGTTTGTGCAATTCTAGGAATTTGTCCACTTCATCTAGGTTGTGTAGTTTGTTGGCATACAATTTCTAATAATACCCACTTATGATCCTTTTTATTCCTGTGGGGTCAGTCATAATGTCCCCCCTTTCATTTCTGATTGTATTTATTTGCATCTTCTCTTCCTTATTCTTTGTTAAGTCTAGATTAGGGTTTGTTGACTTTTGGTTTTGCTGATTTTCTCTATTGATTTTTATTCTCAATTACCCTTATTCCTGCTCTAATCTTTATTATTTCTTTCCTTCTGCTTCTTTGGGAATGGTTTGCTGTTCTTTTTCTAGTTTTTCCAGTTGTTCAGTTAGATCTTTGATTTTAGCTCTTTCTTCTTTTTTAATATAGGCATTTAGGGCTATAAATTTCCCTCTCAGGACTGCCTTCACTGTATCCCATGTTTCGGTAAGCTTGTTCTCATTTTCACTCATCTCAATATATTCATTAATATCACTTATAATTTCTTCTTTGACCTACTGATTATTTAGGAGTGTGTTGTTCAGCCTCCACACATTTGTGAATTTTCCCGTCCTGTCTATTATTGATTTCGAGTTTCATTCCATTATGATATGAGAAGGCGCTTTGTATAATTTTAATCCTATTATATCTATAGAGACCTGCCTTATGCCCTAACATGTGATCTATCCTGGAGAAAGATCCATGAGCACTTGAGAAGAATGTATAAACCACTGAGTTTGGGTGCACCGTTCTCTATATGTCTGTTTGGTCTAGCTGGTTTATCATATTGTTCAAGTTGTTTCCTTGTTGATCTTCTGTCTAGTTGTTCCATCTAATGATATGAGTGGTGTGCTGAAGTCTCCAGCTATTATTGTAGAGATGTCTATTTCTCCCGTCAGTTTTGCCAGATTTGCCTCATGTATTTTAGGGCACCCTAGTTGGGTGCATAGATATTTATGACTGTTATTTCTTCCTGGTGGATTGTCCCTTCTATTAATATATAATGGCCTTCTGTATCTCTTATAGTTTTTCTGCATTTAAAGTCTGTTTTGTCTGATACTAGTAGAGCTACCCCTGCTCCTTTTTGGTTACTATTTGTATGGATTATCTTTTTCCAACATTTTACTTTTAGCCAGTTTTTATCCCTAGGTCTGAGTCCCATGCCCCCTCCCCCCCCCACCAAGTATTTGTTTTATTTATTTATTGGCTCATTGTCTGCTTGTTTCTTCTTTAGGAGGCATGGGAAACTGAACCTGGGACCTCCCATGTGGGAGGTGGATGCTCAACCGCTTGAGCTACATCCCCTCCCTGCTCGTTTTGTTTTTACTCACTGTCTGCTCGCTGTTTTTGCTCGACATCTGTTCATTGTTTGCTCGTCCTCTTTAGGAGGCACCAGGAACCAAACCTGGGACCTCCCATGAGGGAGGTAGGTGCCCAGCTTCCTGAGCCACATCTGCTCCCCTAAAGTGAGTTGCTTGTAAGCAGCATATGGATGTTCATGTTCTTTTTATCCATTCTGTCAGCCTATATCTTTTGATTTGGGGAGCTTGATCCATTTACATTCAATGATATTACTGTAAATGCATTATTTACTTACTTATACTATTCTATTCTTTGGTTTTCATATGTCATATCTTATTTTTATTTGTCTTTTTTCTCTTTTGATTATCTTTTCTGATATTCTTTCTTGTTTACTCTCCTCCAAGCCTCTCTTCTTTTTTTCATTCAGACCATAAGGCTTCCTTTAATATTTCCTGCAAAGGTAGATTCTTTTTGATGAACTCTCTTAGTTTTTGTTTGTGAATATTTTAAACTCACCTTCATATTTGAAGGACAATTTTGCTGGATAAAGAATCCTCAGCTGGCAGTTTTTCTCTTACAGTTTCCTAATTGTATCATACCACTGTCTTCTCACCTCCATGGCTTCTGATGAGAAATCCGCACTACATTTTACTGGGTGTCCCTTGTACGTGATGGTTTGCTTCTCCCTTGCTGCTCTCAGAATTTTCCCTTTATCTTCGACATTTAACATTCTGAGTAGTATGTGTCTCGGAGTAGGTCTATACGCATTTATTCTGATTGGGGTATGCTGCACTTCTTGGACATGTAAATTCATTTCTCTTGTGAGAGTTGAGAAATTTTCAGCTATTATTTCCTTAAATACTCTTTCTACCCCTTTTCCCTTCTCTTTTCCATCTGGAACTCCCATGACATGTATGTTGTTATGTTTTGTGTTATCATTCAACTCCCTGAGCCCCTGTTCAATTTTTTTCCATTCTTTTCTTTCTCTGTTCTTTTCTATTTCCAGTGTTCTGTCTTCTGTATCATTTATTCTTTCTTCTATCATTTGGAGTCTGCTGTTGTATGCCTCTAATGTGTTTTTAATTGTACCTATCGTGTCTTTCATTCCCATGAACTCTGTTACTTTTCTATTCAGGCTTTCAAATTCTTCTTTGTGCTTGCTCAGTGTTTTCTAGATGTCCTTTATCTCTTTGTTGTCTTTCAACTCATTAATTTGATTTTGGAAATTTGTATGATTCTTATTGATTAGTTGTCTCAAATCCTGCCATCTCTTCTGGGGCTTTGATATATTTGTTTGCTTGGGTCATTTCTTCCATCTTCTCAGTAGGGTTTGTAATTTTTTGCTGATATCTAGGCATCTGATTAGGATGGTGAGTTTACTCAGATGCTCAAGTTCTCTTTTTTGTAGGGATTTAGTGGCGAGAAGCCGTGTGTTACTGCTGTTCTTTGATTCTTGGTTCAACCTGTTCTGGGTCTTTAGGATTGTCCCTGGCTCAAATCTGGGCCAGGGACCCAGCAGTGCGTTGCAGACCTGGTTCCTGGGGCCTTGGGGAGACAGGCTGTAAAGGCCAGAAAAGCATCTCTGACTTATTAACTTTTAATTTCCTCATCTGCACTTCCTTGACCTGCCAGCAGATGGCATACTTTGGCAGTCCTCTCAGTTCAAAGCCTGGTCCAATTGTTTTTGCTGCAACACAGACTGGATCAATGTGATAGAGCTTTCTGCCTGGAGGCTAAGAGCCTCGTAATTCAAATTTTCTCAGAGGCAGTTCTCCAACTTTTGTTGGCAGCCCCCTTTCTTTTCCCTCGTAGAAAATAATTCCACTTCCCTCTGCGTCCTCAACAACCAGTACTGGTCAGTAGAGTGGGAGACTGAGAGGGTCAGATCTCTTTTGTCCCTTGCTGACTCCCAAGGCAAACAGTGGCACGGCCCCACCCAGCCTGGAAGGACTCATGGGATACAGCAGACCAAATCTGTGAATCAAAAGCTGAGTCAGCTTTAGGCTGTGTCCTCTTTCTCCCCTTTTCTGGGGAGGCAGATCCCTGCAGTCCCCTTTGTCTGTAGCTGCTGGCCCTGAGGCCTGAGAATTCAAAAGTGTCTATAGGGTGGGGGAGGGTGACAGCATTTGCAGCTGAGGCTTTTAACTCAGTTTTGCTGTCATGATTCTTTTCCTTTGCCCCACTCTCTTCTGTGCAGTATTCAGCCTTACCCTGGTGTCCTTAAACCCTAAAAGATTTTTTTCCAGGCCGTTTCTGCCTGCCCTCCAGCTATTTTTCTGGGAGAGAAGAATCCTGTGCCTTTCTAGTTTACTATCTTCCCAGAAGTCCCTAGTCATCTTAATTTGGCTGTCCCAGGCACCACAAACTTCAAAGGACTAAAACAGACTTACCATTGTCTCCTCTAAATGAGCTCTTTCCCCTTTATTCATTATTACTTAATGGTGCCACTATATAGCTTGCCACCACCTAGGAACCTGGGATTTATCCTTGATTACTCACATGCCATATTTAATCAATCACTAAGTGCTGCCAACCATTACTCCACCAAGTATTTCACAGAATTATCCCTATTTTACACCCTTACCCGCTGCACTGGTTAAATCTCCATTTTCTCATAAATGGATTACTACAAAAAGACTTCTGACTATAATCTCCCTACTGCTAGTATTGGGGTCCTCAATCCATTCTTGACATGGTAATAAGATCATCATACAACTTAAAACCATTCAGTTTCTAGTTTCTTTGACAATATATCCTTAGTTTCTTAACAGAGTATTCAAAATTCTGCATAATCTAGCCCCTGTCTAGCTTTGTAGCCCCACTCTCTTGCCCGTGAATTCCTCTAAGTCTATTTTTGTAAATAAAGTTTCATAGCCACGTCCATTCTTTTACATATTAAAGAACTGAGTAGTTGCAACAGAGACTCTCTGGCCTATGAAGACTAAAAATATTTACTATCTTGCTCATACAAGATTAGAGTTTGCTGACCCTTCCTCTATGATCCAGAAATATTGAACAGTATGAACTTAAATAACAGACTGTACCTTTATTTTTCATCCTTTGTAACTTTGCTCATGCTGTCCTGCCCAACTCAAAATGTTCCTCTGCCTTGGTAACCAATCCTGCCCGGTCAGATGAGGGGCTCATCCTGTGCATACCCCTGTCATTCTATTTACCATGATGAATTAGAATGGTCTGTGTGCTTTATTTCTACTTGAAAAACTACCCCTGACACTGTGAGACTGTTAAAGGCCAAGAATGCATCCTGACAGTTGTTATCACATATTACATACTAAATAGTTCAACAAAGGAATAAATGAGTGAGTGAAAATAAAACGTCAACTGCACAGTCCCTAGAAATTTTCCCTGACTTACAGTGTTTTCAAAGGAAAACTTCTAAATGCTAAAAGTCATCATAGCTTTCTATTATGTCACTTGTAAGACAGGAAATGGGTCATATTTTTGTTTTACTTGGATCTCTGGAGAGAAGTGTTTTCCTTATACATACTCCAGCAAAGTCCCTTCTTTCCTGTGCATCTAAGCATACCAAGGGTTATGATAAGCCTTAAAAAATATATATCCCTATTCTAAACAACAAAGTCTAAATATGAGGGTCTATGAGTTACGTGGAAATATTCCCCTTATTGATTACATATTTTAGATTAACTTCCAAACTGAAACTCTACTTTCATTTTCTTACACACAAAAAAAGCTTAACATGTTTTACCTTTTCCAAATCAGTAAATCTCTCCTGTAGTTGTCTCTTCTCCATCTCTACTTTGGCTAATAAAATTTTGCCGTTCTTTAAATCTTCTTCTAGGCCAGATATTCTACCTAAAAATTGCAACATTTTCTTTTAAAAGCAATGAACCCACAATGTATAAGCATTTTGCTAATAGTAAAAAATTTGGAAGCTAACTCTTTCTTTGGAGCTGTTACTTATGAGCAGGAATTTTATAATTGCTGGTACAGTGCTTTACAGTTAATTCAGCTGAAACCCATAATCCACCACCTGAGATGTTGGATGCTTAAAATATTTCACACTATTTGAAAGTAAATCTTTCTTTCACAAAATTTTGAAGCAATATATTTCTAATATTCTCCCTTAACATAACAGAGTAGTACATTCAGAAATGTGTAACTCTAGCACATTATCCACCATCTAATGCTATTTCCAGAATACACATCATCAAGATTAATCCAAGTGCAATCTTTAATTTAATACCTTGTAAATCACTAATTATCTCTGATCCATGAGTTCGGTCCCTCCTTTCAGATTCTAGAGCTGACTGTAGATTGATAAATTCCTTTTCAAGTTTTAATTTGGCTGTCTCCAGCAGGCAGTTTTTATCTTGCAGATCTCTATTGTTAGATTCTAGCTGCTGAATCTGTTTTGAACTTTCTGCCTGGGTTTTCCTTAATCGGGTCGCAGTATCAGATTCTGTTCGCAGCAAAGCATTGGTTTCATCCAGCTGTTATTCCATTCAAAATCAAACAAACAACAACAAATAGACAAATACAGGTACATATAATGAAAATACTTTAATTTATTATGCCATTACAATTTAAAATAAACTAAAAATATTTCATAAGGATTTCCCCCCTAAAATTCAAGACAAAGGGCCTTTTTAAAACACTGCCAATTAAAATTAGTATTTCACACCGATGTTCATAGCAGCATTAGTCATGATTGCCAAAAGTTGGAAACAACTCAGGTGTCTACCAACCGATGAATGGATAAACAAACAGGTGTATTCACATGATGGAATATTATGCAGCTGTAAGAAGAAATGAAGTTGTAAAGCTTATGACAACATGGATGAACCTGGAGTACATTATGTTGAGTGAAGCAAGCCAGACACAAAAGGACAAATACTGTATGATTGCATTACTACGAACCAAATATATTGTGTAACATATTGTATGATTAAAAAAAAATTCATTATGTATCCAGTACATTTAATTGAGAAATGAATGCTTTTAGTCAACTGTTTTCCTTTTATTTTAAAATTATTGTTTATATTTTCATTTATTAAACGCACAAAATAAAGATTAAAAAACAAAAAACAAAAAACTAGTATTATTAGGAAGTATTAATGCAAGATATTTGGTTTGAGTGACTAGATATCTTTGACTGGTGTCAACTTACTAACCTAGGGAATCCTGGAGGAAATGATCATGAATCTGGTCTTAAAAGTATTGAGTCTGAGGAGCCAGTATGTATCAAGGTTAAGACCCATTAGGTAATTGGATACAAGGGTCTGAAGATAAAGAGGAGACCTGATTATAGATAGTAAATGATAGATCAATACATGAGAGTGGAAAAAGTTGATCTAAATTGACATAGAGTGGAAGAGGTCTGTGGCAGTTTGATATTATTTATGAATTCCAAAAATAGATACTGGATTATGTTTGTAAATTGGTCTGTTCCTCTGTGCCTATTAAGACTGTATTAGAAACAAACCAAGGTGAGAGGTGAAATGCGCAGCCATTTAAGACCACGATTCCGTGGGGAGAAGTTGGTTAAGTCCCTTATGTCTTCCCCTGCAATTGCTTCCCTCTCCTGGGGTCAAATGAAAGTACAAGGCTCAACTAAAATCCATAAGGACTGCAAAGTGTGGCCAGGGGGCAGTCGGGATTGGGATTGGAGAGAAACAGGAACTGAGCATTCTCCTGGTGTGCAGCATGCAGATGTGGAGGAAGTTGTCAAGAAGGGTGTGCAAACCCTTGTGATTGGCCAAGGGATGAGTGAGGCCTTGGAGGTGCCTCCATCAACTGTGGAGTACCTCGAGAAACAAGAGTCCTCCAGACACAGCAGGCAGTAAAAGAATATAATGCCTTGGTTGCCCAAGGGGTCAGGGTGGGAGGCGTCTTCCATTCCACCTGCTAGATGGAGCCTTAATAGGAGAATAAATCACTAAGCAATGATAAAAAAAAAATTAAAAAAAGAAAAAAAAAAGACTGTATTAGATTCAGAGGTTTCACTTTTACTTGATTAAATTAAGATTGGGGCTTTGATTCAGTAGGATATTGAGTCCCCAATTGCTTGGTGAGCAGACACTCACACAGAACTAAATACGTGGAGAAGGAGAACACAGAGAGTTTAGTTTTAGACGCTGGAGCCCTGGGGAGAGAGCCGAGCCGTTCGCCTGATAGTTTGCAGTTGACAAGACCAGAGCCCTGAACAGCTAAGAAATCCCAGTAAGAAACGAGCCCTGGGGAGAGAGACAAGCCTTATGCTAGCCTACAGCTGAGATCAGAAGGAGCTGGGACCGCGGAGCCTTAGGAGGATGAGGACGGCAGGAACACTTGCAGAGACTGGCTCCAACATGGGGCAACACACTTTGGTGAGGGAAGTAACTTAACACTTTATGGCCTTGTAACTATAAGCTTTTACCCCAAATAAATACGCTTTATAAAAGCAAAAAAAAAAAAAAAAAAAAAACCAGCCATAAATAAAATTCAATATACTTATAAATACAGATCAACTTACTTGTCTCTGGAGTTGATTCATTTTCTCAGTGGATATTTGAGAGTTTTGATTTCTTTTTTTCAAATCTTCAAGTTGATCTTTTAAGCTGTTAACTGTGATAAAAAGTGATTCAGTAGCAAATTCCCACACACATACACACACACACAATTTTTTTCTTGATAAGCATTTACTATTCTACACCACAAACCATCATTTTCCAAATTTCGTTTCTTGTCTGCTTCATGATCAGCTTTCCGCTGATATTCTGCATTTTTGTGTTGAAGAAGCGCCTTTTCTCTTTCTAATTGTCTTAATGATGATTCCACATTTTTCCTTAAGGTAACCTGAAATAATGCTTAAAGTTATCATCAAAGAAAATATGTCTAAAAATAAAATAAAAACACAAAATACTTCAGTTATTTCAAACATTTGCAAGGAAACCTTTTAAAAAATCAGCTATTCCTGCATTTTTGTTAAAAACACAATTTTTAAATGTTTTTAAAACAACACACCATTCTTGAATAATCAAGACATAATGTTTTATTTCCTATTGAAAGTCAAACTTTCCATCACCACTGAACTATCATTATTTAATACTTACTATGGGCTTAAAATGTTGTGAATAGCAATTTTAAAAGAAAGAAACAATGGTCACTTTCTATTTTTAAACTGTGTCATATTATGCAATAAAATTCAATGACTACAATACAAATGTAATTTTTCACTTGAAATATCTACAGATACTACATTAACTCAAGTTTCCAAAAATATAACAATGAAGCGTATTAAAACATGGTTATCCAATGACTTTAGTCCTGTCAAGATATATGTTATCATGATACTAACAGAATTCCATATGTAAGTTAGACATCAAATATTTTTATTAACAAGAATGTTTATAGAACTGCAGGGCAGCATAGGGAAGGAAGCTTTACCTCTTCTTCAAGCTCCTTTGTTATTTTCTCTAGGCGAATATTAACAGATCTAAAGAATTTCAAAAGAAACAGCAAATAAAATAACTCTTCTAATTTACAAGAAAAACACACACTATAACTTTAAAAATAACTAATTACTTTGTAGCTCTCCTTCTTTAATTAAAAACAAAATTTTTAAATTTTAATTTTAAAATATAATGTTTAGGGGGAGTGGACGTGGCTCAGGCAGTTGGGTGCCTGCCTCCCACATGGGAGGTCCCGGGTTTGGTTCCCGGTGCCTCCTATAAAAGAAGCAAAACAGACAACGGGCAGACAATGAACAAAAACAACAAGCAAACAGAGGGAGCCATCTCAAGAGGGCAAAAAATATATGTTTAATTAACTACAAAACGTACTTGTACTTCTGCTCTAGTTCCTCTTTGGCTTGTATCTCATTGGTAAGGTGTTCTTCTAATGTGTATAGTTTTTTCTGAATCTGTCAGAAAACAAGAAACTAATTACAAATTTTGGTCATATTTAAACACAAAAGAGGCTTAAAAAAAACAATGATAAGCTTCTTTTGTCTTTCAACTTAATATAATCTCTATAATGGTATAGCATTTGTACCTTATTAATGTAACTTTTCTTTAAAGAGGGAAAAACTCCTCCATCTCTTGCCTTCTTTCTATCACATCACACATGTGTTTACTAATACACTCATATAAACATATGGATGAGATGCTCTAACCATGGCAGAATTCCTCTGTGATACCTAGTATCAAATCCATTATAAATAAAGGATACCATCTCTGGCATCTTCCATTAGTCTACAGAATATTTTTTAAAACAATACAGAATATATTTTAAAAAAATGTTAGTGCTTTTAAAGATAAAAACTCCACATATGAAACAAATATCTGGAACATGCTCAAAAATATTTTACTGTTCTTAAACATAAGAATCTAAGTTCCTTGATATCTTTCTATACAGTGCCTCGTACAGTACTTTGAAGATATATAACTCTTGAATAAATGATAGCTAATTAATCAACTTATATCCTCAGTAGTTTGGCCCAGTTATGTTGGCCTTTAAACAAATCAAAATTACATAACTAATAATCCATTTTTGGAACATTACCTTGAAAAAGAATTTAAATTTTGAGTTCCATTGTGTGTGACATACAGAATTAAGCACTTTACAAATGTCTCAATCATTCTAACAGAAACCATAAGAAGATAGTAATATTTTATCTACTATATTTAAAAAAAAATTCAAAAAAGGTGAATAACTGGGCCAAAGACAGCATATCTGATAAGTGACAGTGCCAAAAATCAACCCAGGTTTATCAGATTCCAATACCAGGGTTCCTTCTACTATGTTTGTAACGATTAGGTTCTCCATGGTTTTTAAAATATTTCATATATCTTAAGCAAAACTGTATTTTTTTTCATAATAAAGACATACAGGCTAATGAACCAATCAAGTTTAATTGCTTTTTGGCTGCTATTGCATTAGTATAATGTGATCACACTAGTATAATGTGATCACATGCTAATAAGAAACTCTTGCTGATAGTTTAATATCCCTGATAAAAAGAAAATTACACAATATATATTTTAAACAACAGATCAATATAAGTAATAATAAAAGGGATACTTGGTAGAAAAAAGGTTGGGAACTTTTCTCTTGGGTAGATGTAGTATTCCAAATGCTAGGTGGAGTATGACTATATTAAGTATTGCTAGAGTGATAATTTTTTTCTCAGTCTTTCAACATATTTGAAAACATCAACATACCTCTTGACTTTCCTATTATAAACAAAACAAAAAACACAGAAAACATTAAAATGATTGTTATGCTTTACAAAAAATTCCTAAAACACATAAATCATACCAAAATTATCCAATGTTCCAATTTACATGTGTATGTACATGGTTTAGTGTAGTAACCAGTTAAAAACTATAGCATTCATACAATACTGTAACAGTTTGACAACCAAAATTATCTTTTATATTAATTCATTCCTAAATACTCAGAATGTGACTCTATTTCTGTACCCTTATAACAATAGCTTTATTCTTTTATAGCACAAATATTACAAAATTTTCTAACTGATATTCAGCTGTTTATGAACCTATTCTATCACTTTTCTACTAAACTAAGCTTAAAGTCATATACACGTGTCTACTATCCATTGTGTCTTGCACAATATTTATCAAACAAATGAATTGTTTCAACATTATGCCAAACTGTATTGCAACAAGGAATACCATGTAATGTTTCAAAAAGTAGCATCAAATGGCTTTTTTTTTTTGGGGGGGGGCGGTATATGGATATTACTAAAATATTTGAACATGTGACTAAAATAACTAAAGAAGTAAAATTCATACGTACTTCATTTTTCCTTGACTGTATTGAATCATTTTCTCTACAAGGTGGAAAGTCACTTAATAACCTAGAAGGAATAGGGTGGGTGGGTGAATACCTTTGCATCATTTTAATCAATTTTTCAGTCTTATTCAACCAAGTTATTCTCAGAAATAAATTTCAAATTGCAAAAATTTCTTTTTTTCCCCCATGTCAACGTCCCTCCCTCTTCATCTAACTGTGAGTTTCTGTAACTACTCTGTTCTATTCTTTGCCCCCATCTTCTAGAAAGAGACATCTCTCTTCCTTTTCAAGAATAACATCTCTTGATTTCCACGCCTTAAATACATAACCTGTTGCTTCTATGTTACTATCAGTTTCTATCAGTTCAATTCTTCCTCTCTGCCTATAAATGTGCTTACGCTTCCCTTGGTCCTGATCTCTTCATTTTGGTCTGTATTACTTTTATTTTTAACCAGTGCATACTGGTTTGTCTGAGATTTTCCCAGTTTTAGTACTAAAAGTCTCACTTCCCAGAAACCCCTCAGCTCTGGGCAAACAGTGATGGCTGGTCACTCTAATCATTATATAAATAGACATACCAACAGTTGTTCCAATTTATGCATCTTTAAGGCTTCATTCAACTATTTTAACAGCTTTGGGTAGTTCTTCAGGGCCCATCAAATAAGGTCAAAAGTCCCCCAGCAGAGTACACAGCAACCATCTGCTGCATTATTCCCCACCCCCCAAACCCCAACTCCAATGTATTTTCTTATGTTATACCCAATACTCAATTCATTCTACCAATATTTGCTGAATGACTTGTGCCAGGCCCTGTGCTAGATGCAGGGATTACAGGCAAGAAAATCAGGTTCATCGAGTCCTCCCAATGGTGTAACACAGTAACACACATCTTTTGCTTTAGCCCCACTGGGCTTCCACTATTTACTGCCCCATGACTCGCCCCTTGTCTCCCCAAATCTTGACCACTCAAAACCATTTCTTTTTTTTAAGATTTTATTCATTTATTCATTTATCCCCCCCCCGCCGCCCGTGCCCGCCGGGCCAGCCAACCACGCCGCGCGGGCGGGCCCGCCCCCACCAGGAGGCCCTGGGAACCGAACCCGGGGCCTCCCACATGGCAAACGTGAGCCCCACTGATTGAGCCACAGCCGCCTCCCTCAAAACCATTTCTTAACTTAGATTCAGCTAAAATGCCACCTCTTCCCTGAGGTCTTACCTGACTTTTCCGGCCCCTCTCCCCCCAAATCTCTGATTTGTTTGGGTACCTTTCCTTTGGGCAAGTATTACATTCCACACTTCTTTATGACTATGTAGTTCTTTTATATCCCTCATTAGAAGAAAAGCTCCTTTAAGAAGGGCAAGTATGTAGTCTTACTCTACGTCCCCCAAAGAATACAGAATAGTGCCTTATGTTCATCTGATAACTGAATAACATACAACATTCAGAAATAAATAATAAAATGAAATTTAAAAATAACTCTTCTAAGAGCCCTTTTGAAAAACTTCAAAGTTTGAAACAAATGAACACACTTTATCTCATATAATCCAGAAACTGGAACTAAGACATATCTTTACAGCTAGACTGTGAAAACAAAAATTTTAAAAATCAATTACGATGGACTATATGTTCATGGAGGATTTGGATCACAGAAGGGTTACAATGGGTACTGCAGGGGATTATTGGTAGGGGGTGTCTGGGAGGGGGGTTTCATGGGAATTAGTTCATCCGAATATACATAAAAGATATACAAAATCGTTCAAAAGATCAAAAGATGGGGCATGGTCACAATGGGTGGACAATCACACAATAAATGAGGGAATCCGAATTCCTAGCCTGGAGAGCTCTGCCACAGTCTCCAAGGGAGCAGCAATAGTCCTCTGAGTGCAGGGACAGTGTCTGTCAAAAGAGGATGACCGGGAAGCGGCTGTGGCTCAATCAGTAGGGCTCCCGTTTACCATATGGGAGGCCCCGGGTTCGGTTCCCGGGCCTCCTGGTGAAGGCAAGCCCGCCCGCATGGCGTGGTTAGCTGATCCAGCGAGCACAAGCAGCAAGGGGGGGATAAATGAATAAATAAATAAAATCTTTAAAAAAAAAAAAGAGGATGACCCACTGATGTGTTCTTTTTATTGATGACTACCCTTGTGAGTCTTTGCTCTTGTAACTGAGACTTAGCCTGCAGTTGTGGGGTGCCTAAGGGTTGCCACCTGGGAGCCTCCTTGTTGCTCAAATGTGGCCTCTCTCTAAGCCAAACTCAGCATATGATTGCATTACCTTCCCCCCAACGTGGGACATGACTCCCGGGGATGAGCCTCCCTGGCAACGAGGGATTAATACCAAGTGCCAACTGGTAACACAACTGGAAAAAGACCTTGAATTAAAGGGGAAAAGGTACAGACAAATGAGTTCAAGTGGCTAAGAGACTTCAAAGAGAGTAGGGAGGTCATCCCAGAGGTAACTCTTACACATACCTCAGTAGGAGCTCATAGAACATCTAAGTGCCTATCACCCCACATAGAGGGGCTCCTGAGAGCTCTGGAGACACCCAGGTCCTATATAAGTGGGGTTAGACCCAGAGACTGATGCCTTATCAGTGGGCTCTATTTTGGAATCTGTGCTCCTGAGAGGGACAGAATTGGACTCAAATAAGTCCTCCCTGCACATGGTTCATCAGTCCCTTCTATTCAAACCTATATGTGATGCTGAAGTTCTTAGGTATACTTCCAGAGACTGGAGCCTCTGGCCTACCTATGTGCCAGGTGTGCATGGAATCTCGGTGGAGCTGCAACTCCTACCCTACAGCTCAATGGAATCAGCCAAGTCACCTGGCGAGGAGACAACGATGGGCAATGGCCATCCCAGGGAATGGAGAGGGCCTGCATCTGCAGGCAGGATCATCCCACCCACCATATCCATGGGATCTAAGCCCTCTCTCACTTGGAGGTGGAGTGGACATCACCATCCCAGTCCCCTCAGGACTGGGGGAAGAACTATGGACTAGAGTGGACTTGATGGCATTCTGTTGTTCACATATGGTGATTCTAGCAATGGAAGAAATTATAACAATGAGGTGGAGCCAGTGGCCACTAGACACTTTTGGGGCAGGGAGGGGATGAGCAGTTGAAATACAGGGGCTTCTTTCGGATTTGGAGGTTGTCCTGAGTACCTTTGTGGCAATGGATGTAGGCCATTTTAAAACAGCACATACCACTCAGAACTGTGTGGGAGAGAGTGTTGTCTACGGTGTGAACTGTGGTCTATGGTTGGTGGTAAGGCCCCAGGATGTGTAAGTCCACTGAGGGTGGTGGGCCACACTTGTGGGAGATGTTTGTGTGAGATGTGGTGGGAGGTGTGGGAGGTGGGCAACATGGGAATCCCAGTGGGTTCCGTGTAATATTTTGGGTATCTAAGCACCTCTTAAAATATATTTATATATATACATAAATAACATTTTTGTAAGCAAAATGCACATATATGCATATACATTTATATATCATTTTGCAAATGTTGGTATGTATTGTGAAAATTTTGATTTTTACCCACAATAAAAAAAATAAATTAAAAAAAAAAAAATCAATTACGTACAAATTTTCTCTATAGTAGGTAAATCCTATGAAAGGCAGCTGATTTCCCACAAAAGCTTTAGGAATTGGAAAGGTTTCTACATCTCCTTTATCATCTTCAATATCATCAAAATTGCTGCTGTCTATGTCACTGCTGAGTTCAGGTACTACAGGAGCTGCAGCTATTAAAGAAAAAGAAATGAATGATTTCATTCATAATCAAAATACAAGATATAAACCACCCCTCTATATCCCTTTACAGCAATGCTGTAAAAATAATAAGGATGGGTATATTTTCAACTCCTGTTTTATTATGATATAAAATTTCAGTAACATCTTCCATTTTATCATTTCAAATAAAATTTTATTAGTATTTTACTACTACATTAGATCAGTATTAAATACAGTTAAATCAATTAAACAAGGAAAGCTTTATGAAATTCTAGGTGTTAAAATTACAAGCAGCAATAACTTGCACATACATTTTTAAAAGCCTTCCGTATTCGACATTCTTCAAGTAGGATACTTAATTACCCTTAAATGAATCATTATCAAATACACATAAAGAAAAAATGAATTACTGTGCTTATGCTAATGCTTACCACAGTGTGATTTCCATAAATAATTAATTGCTGATTTACCAATTTAAAGCCATTCAAAGTAGAGGATTATATTTCTCACTATTAAACTTATTTGAGATCCACTTAACCTGACAACTTAAGAAATGTATAATGTTTATCGTAATAGTTTTAGGGAATAGTGTTAATAAATACAAATTTGCTTGCTAAGATGCTGAGGAAATATTTTTTTAGTTATCATATTGCCACAGACAAATCTGAAATGAAATATCTCAATTCAAAAAGGACTTGGCATTGAAATAAATCAAACATGCTTGCTAAGTCAAAAGAGGAACAAATTTATAAGACTTAAAATGTGATGGATGGAAGTATTTAAATGTATTGACTTACTCTCTCTTATGTTATCCCAATTCCACTGATCATTCTTAAAGAAAGGATGCTGTTTGATTTCTTCTACACCATTTCTCCCAAGTCGTACCTCCCTAAACAATGCAGTTAAAAATTGCATTATGAAAAATAAGATTATTAAAAAATAAAAATATTAATTATCACAAGTTAAATCAATATAAGGATCACAAATGAGTCAGATATTTTTATAAAAAAAAGTCAGTTTAAATGTTTCTCAAAAATAAGCATTTCCAGTAGCATGATTTTTAAATAACCTGTCTTTGTTTTTGATGTTAAACAGTAAATGCCAGTAGTGACCAGGAATAAAGTGATTGCACACTATACTAGAGGGATTTCATTTTTAATTCATCTTTATGAAGATTTAGAATTCATTCCTGGTGTTTAAAGGGAATGTTTAATTGAGAAATAAACCTCTGTGTACAAAAAAAAAAAAAAAAAAAGCATTTCAAAATAAGTGATTTCTTTGGATATATTAAAAAAACTGTGAAGTATTTATTAAATGCCATGGAATATGAAATATATTTCCATCTGTAGTTTCCACTGAAAGTAAGTGTATTGAAGATTTTTAAATAAAAAAATTCACCTCCATGTGCCAAAACCACTTGGCCAACTAGGGCATAAACAGACAGAAGCCTAACTTTTGGCACAGAAGAATTATTCAAAACCTAATAGGAAGAAATATTTTTAAAATCTCTCCCTTTCTTAAGAAGAACTCATATTATGTTTGAAGTTATATATATTTACTCTGATAGATTATATCTATATACATGTATATTAAAATTATCGTTCTCTATATACGAAAAAGTTTACTAAGTATTTCATTCTTTTACCCTCTGAGTCTTCAGTGAAGATTGTATGGAAATAGCATTTGTTTTCTATTTACCCCTGGAGCTATGCTTAACATAAACAGGAAAATGTGTAGGTATTGGAGGGAGTACTCCCTGATGCATTTACGGGATTAAATTCTTTTAAAAATATCTGTTCTCTATCTACAATCATTCCTTAAAACGGCTCCCCTCCCCCACCAAAAGAATTACTAAAGCAAACCTTTCATGAATAGTACTCCTTTTATTAAAGAATGCAACACATCATGTTTTATAACTTACCATTCAGCACAAATTATGGTCTTACAACATCAACATTCCATCTTGTCCCCAAATCAAATATTATACAGATCTTAGTTTTGAGTTTATTGGCACGACTAGTTCATTAATCACATAATTAACAAACATTAAAGTTTTACTCTACAAATGTATGGTAAATATATAATTGACTTCTCTACTGAGGAAAGATAACTTTTCTTGCCTGTGATGGAAAAAGAAAAATATATAATTTTTGGTTTGAAAACAATTATTATTAATAGAAATATATAGTGGGATATCAAATCAGTTTAAAATGTGTATTCTAGAATTCCACCTTTAATATTTTATCTTACAACAAGTATGCAAAGATGAATGTATAAGATATTCATGGAAACACTGATTATAACAGCAACTGTCTGACATATAAGGTGTGCTGAGGAATTATTGTATTTTAGAGCTAGAAATGGTCTTAGTTATCATCTAAGCTGAGCCCATCATTTTATAGATGAGTAAAATTAGTTCCTCTTAAATGAAATAATTTTCCCAAGATCACAAAGCTGGTGAGTATAAGTCTGGGCTGGGGTGCAAGCACCCTCTGTATTTGCTTGTCCTTTGAAGGATGACTCTTGCCACAAATATAAAGTGGGAAACCAGATAAGAATTGAATATAGAGGCTGTGGCAGTTTGAAGCTTTTGTGGACCCCAGAAAATCCTGTTCCTAAAGCTAATCCATTCCTGTGTGTGCAAACCCATTGTAGGAGGAAACTTTTGATTAAATCACTTCAGTTAAGGGCCTTTGATTAGATTGTGTGACCCAGGGTGGGCCTTAATCCTCTTAATTGGAGTCCTTGATAAAGGAGGACTAAAAAGCCACAGATAGAAAAAAAAAAAAAAAAAAAAAGCTGCACAGACAAGAGAGAAACCCAGAAGCTGAGAGGAGGCCATTTTAGCCAGAAGCTGAAAGCAATAAGGCCTGGAGGAGAGGGGAGTGAGGAGTGGACGCTGCCATGTCCCTGACCATCCAAAGCTGCAGCTCGAGAAGAAAGCATCTTCTGATGATGCCTTGATTTGGACACTTTAACAGTCTCAAAACTGCAAGTTTTTAAATTAATAAATCCCCATTGTAAAAGCCAACCCATTTCTGGTGCATTGCTCACAACAGCTTTTAGCAAACTAAAACAGAGGCCAAGGAAAAAAATGAAATAGCTTTCTACCTTCTCTTTTTGAGACAAGTTTTCACAACTTTGGTCATCTACTTTGTTTTAAATATATATATAAATTTTTAGGATGGACTTACTCATAATCAAATGCAAATAAAAGAGTTGAGAAGGAGGCATTACCAAGACAAACACAAATAGTTTTTAAGATTATAAATTATTGAGTATTTATCTGAAAAAAATGCTCTCCCCACAAACGTCGAACAATTATAGTAATATGGACTAATCACCTTAAAGGGTAAAATGTGAATAATATAAATGTTTTATTTCTCTCAGATGGACTATTTTATTAAGTTCTATTTTTCTTTTTTGGAAATCAAAGTTAAGGTTAGACTTAGATTATAATTGGGCTGCACAAACAATGATGACGGTAACCCAAGACCAGGTTCAGCAGTTTAAAAAAAAAAAAAAAAAAAAAGGCTACTTCAGAATTAAATGCAATTTGGATAACGAGAGGAAGAAAGAGATTGATTTCATAAGTAATAAGTACTGGGTATGCTTTCATTTCTACAAATTCAAAAGTAAAAGAGCTTTCTACAGAGAAATTCAATGTATATTTGTATTTTACCTATCAGTTAAGAAGGCGCAGATAAGATTCTTCGCATGTTTAGAAATTTCTGCATCTTCAGGGAAACACAGTGAGTTTTTATGATCCATAATTTTGCTATACGTTCCTACAAGTGAATCTGCATAAAATGGAGTATCCCCTAAAATTGCAAGAAAGAAAATACTGTGTGTAATAGACATTGCAAATTAAACAATTTTCATCTAATATTTAAGCAAACTAAGTTTAAGTTTGTCATGTGGATAAAAGAACAAATGATCCATGGTCCCAGAGTTCCAGTCAAAACAAACAGACACAAAAATATATTTTAATTTTAACTGCACAAATGATGCATCAACCTTTAAGAACACAACAACAAAATCAATGCTAATTCTAAAAATATTTTTAACATAAGAAAGGAAACAATTCCCTGAATAGCTCATGAGAAAGATGACTAAGTGTAGTCACTTCAGTATAATGATTGAGTTGGATCAGCCTTTGAGACTCTCTAGGGCCGTATTGTGCAATACAGTAGCCATTAGCCATATGTGTCAATTCAAAGTTATATTAATTAAAATGAAAACTTGAGTTCTTTGGCCACACTAGCCATACTTCAAATGCTTAATGTGGCCATTGGCTACCATTTTGGACGGCACACACAGATCTACATCGTTTGCATAACCTTCGATTGGGCAGTGCTGTGCTAAGAGTTAGCTTAAGCCTATTGTTTTAGATATGAGGAAGCCAGGGCCAGGGGAATGACACACAGCTAGAGGTGAAAAGGCAGAAACTGGTCTCCCAATGCAGTATTCCTGTTCACTAAAGATTATGATAAAGAGGCACTGGAGCAACTGATCAAAAAAGTAGAAGGCATTAGTATGCCATTACTCATCTGAATCCACAAGAGTCAAAGGCCCAGCCAGCATGCCTCAAGTACAAGTAACAAATGCAAACCAGACTTTCATACACAGTCAATGATCCCAAACTCCAAAAGAATATCCAGGTAATTAAGTTCTGTTTGTTTTTGAGAGGGAGAGAAGGAAGACTTTGAATCCAAGATTTTTCTAGTGCCATTTTTAACTGTAATAGAAACCTTTCAATGAAGTCCAGTGCCAACCAACCTGAGCAAGTACCACAGCAGGCTCAGAATACTGCAAATTATTGCCATTCCAACTCATTAAATTCATTTCTCAGAGTTGAAAACAATAGCGCAGGCATTTAAATGGTGTATACAAAGGCTCATTAAAAAGACAAAGACCCAAAACAAGGCAAGTAATACTATGACATGATACCAAGGATAAAAAGATCAGTGCCACATACCATAGGTAGTCATTCACAGAATTACACCCCAAAATTCCATGACTAATTATTACTTAAAATTGGGATTTACCAAAAAAATTCTGAGGATTTTTTAATAATACACAGATTCTATTCTTGTAGATTTTACAGATTTTCCACTACCAATTTATTTTAGGGCCATCTTCTACAAAATAAAAAATTTTCCAAATTCTAAAACTATGTTTTTAATTATGAAGTCCATCATTACAATATTATTGGCCTTACCACACTTGCCTTGAAAGGAGATTTAGCTACATCTTCTCCCCTAATTTTCAAGCCATGTAACTCAGTCACTGGCTTCCTCAGCCAGAAGATATTTTTGTGATGCCAGTACTTAGAAATGGGAAATCTTAGAAATGAAATCTATGATGTAAAAAAAATCTTAAAATACGTGAGCCTTTTAAATTTTCTTTGGTCAAAGTTAAAGTAACCATTATTAAATCTACCTCTGAGTTTTCTCAAACAGAAATACTCTAAAACATGTTTATTTTGATAGTCAAATGTCCAATAAATATTTTTGATTCATTTCACTGGAACTACCCACCAAATTTATATAAAAGTAGTAAACAAGAAATATTGTTTATCAAATAAATTATATAATATACTTTCATAACAGAACAGAAGAGTACGTTTAGTTCTTTATTATAAGTAAAACAAATATTAGCAGCCTTACAGGTATATTTACATTTATATGTACATTGTATGTATGTATATACGTTTATAACTAATACCATTGATCAAGAAAATATTAGAATGGAGAGTCATTGCTGCTATAACTTGCTTATTATTCTAATATATTCTTTTTTTTTCTTTAACTTTATTTTGTACATTTAATAATTGAAAACATAAACAATTAAAAACTAAAAAGTAAACACAGATGAATAAATATATACATTTCTCAATTAAATGTAATGGATACATGTAAATTTTTTATTTTTTTTTTGAATCAAACAATATATTACACAATATATTTGGTTCATAGTAATGCATTCATACAGTATTTGTCCTTTTGTGTCTGGCTTGCTTCACCCAACATAATGTCCTCCAGGTTCATCCATGTTGCCATATGCTTCATGACTTCATTTCTTCTTACAGCTGCCTAATATTCCATCGTGTGAATAGGCCACAGTTTGTTTATCCATTCATCTGTTGATGGACACCTGGGTTGTTTCCACCTTTTGGCAATGGTGAATAATGTGGCTATGAACATCGGTGTGCAGATGTCTGTTCGTATCACTGCTCTCAGTTCTTCTGGGTATATACCCAGTAGTGGTATTGCAGGGTCACATGGCAAGTCTATATTCAACTTCTTTAGGAACTGCCAAACAGTGGTTGTACCATCCTGCATTCCATAGTGGTTGTACCATCCTGCATTCCCACCAACAGTGAAGAAGTGTTCCTATCTCTCCACATCCTCTCCAACATTTGTAGTTCTCTGTCTTTTTAATAGTGGCCATTCTGATAGGTGTAAAATGATATCTCATTGTAGTTTTGATTTGCATTTCCCTAATCATGAGTGATGTGGAGCATTTCTTCATGTGTTTTTTTTTGCCATTTGTAATTCTTCTTCGGAGAAATGTCTATTCAAGTCTTTGGCCCATTTTTTAATTGGGTCATTTGTCTTTTTATTGTTGAGTTGTAACATCTCTTTATATATCCTGGATATTAAACCCTTATCAGATATGTGATTTCCAAATATTTTTTCCTATTGAGTTGGCTGCCTTTTCACCCTTCTGACAAAGTCCTGTGAGGTGCAAAAGTGTTTAATTTTGAGGAGGTCCCATTTATCTACTTTTTCTTTTGTTGCACGTACTTTGGGTGTGAGGTCCAAGAAACCACCACCTACTACAAGGTCTTGAAGATGTTTCCCTACATTTTCTTCTAGTAGTTTTATGGTCCTGGCTTTTATATTTAGATCTTTGATCCATTTTGAGTTGACTCTTGTATAGGGGGCGAGATAGGGGTCCTCTTTCATTCTTTCAGTTATAGATATCCAGTTCTCCCAGCACCATTTGTTGAAGAGACTGTTTTTTCCCATCAGCGTGGGCTTGGTAGGTTTGTCAAAAACCAGTTGACTATATAGATGAGGGTTTATTTCTGGATTCTCAATTCTATTCCACTGATCGATATGTCTATCTTTATGCCAGTACCGTGCTGTTTTCTTTTTTTTTTTTAAAGATTTTATTTATTTATTCATTTATCCCCCCCTTGCTGCTCGTGCTCGCAGGGTCAGCTAACCACGCCATGCGGGCGGGCTTGCCTTCACCAGGAGGCCCCGGGAACCAAACCCGGGGCCTCCCATATGGTAAACGGGAGCCCTACTGATTGAGCCACAGCCGCTTCCCGAGTACCATGCTGTTTTGACCACTGTAGCTTTGTAATATGTTTCAAGGTCAGGCAGTGAAATTCCTCCCACATTGCTCTTCTTCTTTAGAATACTTTTGGCTATTCGGGTGCACTTACCCTCCAGATAAATTGGGTAATTGCCTTCTCTAATTCTGTAAAGTAAGCTGTGGGATTTTGATTGGTATTGCATTGAATCTATAAATGAGTTTGGGAAGATTGACATCTTCACGATATTTATTCTTCCAATCCACGAACACGGAATGTCTTTCCATTTGTTTAAGTCTTTTTAAATTTCTTTTAGCATTGTTTGTAGTTTTCTGCATATAGGCCCTGTACTTCCTTGGTTAAATTAACACCTAGGTATTTGAGTCTTTTTGTTGCTATTGAAAATGGAATTTTCCTCCTGATTTCCTCCTCAGATTGTTCAGTACTAGTGTACAAAAACATTACGGATTTTTGCGTGTTGAATTTATATCCAGCCACTTTGCTGAACTCATTTATTAGTTCAAGTAGCTTTGTTGTGGATACTTCAGGGTTTTCTTTTTTTTTTTTTTTAAAGATTTTATTTATTTATTCATTTATCCCCCCCTTGCTGCTTGTGCTCGCTGGGTCAGCCAACCATGCCGTGCAGGCGGGCCTGCCCTCACCAGGAGGCCCCGGGAACCGAACCCAGGGCCTCCTATATGGTAAACGGGAGCCCCACTGATTGAGCCACAGCCACTTCCCATTCAGGGTTTTCTAAATACAGGATCATGTCATCCGCAAACATTGAGAGTTTTACTTCCTCTTTTCCTATTTGGATGCCTTTAATTTTTTTGTCTTGTCTAATTGCCCTCACTAGAACTTCTAGTACAATGTTGAATAACAATGGTGACAGTGGGCATCCTTGTCTCGTTCCTGATCTTAGGGGGAAAGCTTTCAACCTTTCCCCATTGAGGATGATGTTGGCTGTGGGTTTTTCATATATGCCTTTTATCATATTGAGGAATTTTCCTTTTTTCCTATTTTTTGAAGTTTTTTTTTTTATCAAAAAAGGATGTTGGATTTTGTCAAATGCCTTTTCTGCATCTATTGAGATGATCATGTGTTTTTTTCCTTCAATTTGTTAATGTGGTGTATTACATTGATTGATTTTCTTATGTTGAACCAGCCTTGCATGCCAGGAATAAATCCCACTTGGTCGTGATGTATAAGTCTTTTGATATGCTGTTGGATTCGATTTACAAGTATTTTGTTGAGAATTTTTGCATCTATGTTCATGAGAGATTGGTCTGTAATTTTCTTTTCTTGTGGAATCTTTATCTGGCTTTGGTATTAGGGTGATGTTGGCTTCATAAAATGTATTGGGTAATTTTCCCTCCTCTTCAGTTTTTTGGAAGAGTTTAAACAGGATTGGTGTTAATTCTTTTAGAAATGCTTGGTAGAATTTCTATCCCTGTGAAGCCATCTGGTCCTGGAGTTTACTTTGCTGGGAGATTTTTGATGACGGATTCAATCTCCTTAATTGTGATTGGTTTGTTAAGTTCTTGTATTTCTTGTTGTGTCAGTGTAGGTTGGTTATGAGTTTCTAGAAATTTGTCCATTTCATCCAGGTTGTCTAGTTTGTTGGCATATAGTTTCTCATAATATCTTTTTATGATTCTTTTTATTTCTGTGAGGTCATTTGTAAATTCCCCCCTTTCATTTCTCATTGTATTTATTTGCATCTTCTCTCATTTTTTCTTTGTTAGTCTAGCGAGGGGTTTGTCAATTTTATTGATCTTCTCAAAGAACCAGCTTTTGGTTTTGTTGATTTTCTCTATTGCTTTTCTGTTCTCATTTTCATTTATTTCCGCTCTAATCTTTATAATTTCTTTCCTTCTTTTTGCTTTGGGATTGGTTTGCTGTTCTTTTTCTAATTTCTCAAGTTGTTCAGTTAAATCTTTGAGATTAGCTCTTTCTTGTTTCTTAATATAGGCATTTAGGGCTATAAATTTCCCTCTCAAGACTGCCTTTGCTGTATCCCATAAGTTTTGATATGTTGTGTTCTCATTTTCATTTGTCTCAATATATTTACTGATTTCACTTGCAATTTCTTCTTTGACCCATGGAATATTTAGGAGTGTGTTGTTCAGTCTCCAAACATTTGCAAATTTCCTTTTTTCCTGTCTGTTATTGATTTCTAGTTTCATTCCATTATGATCTGAGAAGGTGCTTTGTATAATTTCAATCTTTTTATATTTATTGAGAGCTGTATTGTGACCTAACATGTGGTCTATCCTGGAGAAAGATCCATGGGCACTTGAGAAGAATGAATAACCCGCTGAGTTTGGATGCAGTGTTCTGTGTATGTCTGTTAGGTCTAACTTGTTTATCATATTGTTCAAGTTCTCTGCTTCCTTGTTGATCTTGTCTAGTTGTTCTATCTAATGATGTGAGAGGGGTGTTGAAGTCCACGACGATTATTGTAGAAATGTCTGTTTCTGGGAAGCGGCTGTGGCTCAATCAGTGGGGCTCCCGTTTGCCATGTGGGGGGCCCCGGGTTCGGTTCCCGGGGCCTCCTGGTGAAGGCAAGCCCGCCCGCATGGCGTGGTTGACTGACCCAGCGAGCACGGGCAGCAAGGGGGGGATGGATGAATAAATAAATAAAATCTTTAAAAAA